>JANHFQ010003784.1:218265-230957 GCA_032468035.1 Aparallactus werneri
GAGTGGCAAGTTTGGGGCAGATTGGTTCAGCCCTGGAGGAGCCTATACCGGACATACAAAGAAACAAACTAACAAACTAACTAACTTAAAGGAGGGCTCTGTTTTATATATATAATGTTACCCCTTGATCCATTATTTAACTGTAGCACTATGCAAATAGTAACATTTCTAAAAGTAAATTTAATTAAGATCTGTAGCACAGATATGAATGGATATTATGCATAGTTTTTGATTATTAAGAATAAAATATAGGGAGGCCTTGACTTGGCGACCTCAATTGGGACCAGAACTTCCATTACTACACAAGACACATTTGATTTTATGATTTTTTGTCATTTAATGAATCACACGGTTGTTGAGCAAATCTGGCTTTTCCCAGTGACTTTGTTTGTCGGAAGCCAACTAAAAAGGTCACAATTTGAGATTGTGTGACTTTGGGATGCTGCAGCTGTCATAAATATATGCCAGTTGTCAAGCACTCAAATTTTGATCACGTGACCATGAAGACACTGATAGTTGGGCAAGGGCTAATGGTTTCAGTACCATTATAACTTTGAATGGTTGCTAAACAAATGGTTTTAAGTTAAGGACTGTGTATGGTCAATGACCAGCAAGAGTATTTTTTTAAAGATGCATCATATTGTTGTCAAAATACAATTTGTATTTTTAATTCTAATCTTAGAAGTTATATTGAACATCTGGCGTCCACCCTCACATGTTTGTAGCCTCTTAAAAGAAGGAGGACGATATAGAATTTTTCAGTTATCTGCATCTCACTCCAAAGGCAAGTTGAAAACCAACAATATACAGTTAACAGCTACCAAGAAAACCCAGTATCTACAACTGCCAGTAAGTGTTCTTTAAGACTTAAAGTGAGCTACTTAAGTTATAGGTTTTACACAATTTTCATGATGTTATTATCCATAATGCTATTAGGTTTCTCAAGAAAGTCTATTACAAGTTTACAGACCAAGGGAATGTCTGGTATACGGTAAACTAATGGAGCCCTCCTTCCGACCAGCTTGTTCTGAAGTGGATTTGGTGGGATATATAGTTTACTTGACAAAAAGAGCAGGTATGTTACATATTGTAATCACACATATTACTTATATACAGTAATTATATATAAGTTCCAAATTGGTATCTTTAAAGTCATTTTTTCTCCCAAACTGAAATGTAGAAGTTGTAAAATTTCTTTGTTGAATTTTCATGTAAGTGATGAAATAACCCACCCCATCACCTGGGTAAAATGGATACATTCTGTCTTAGTTTGTTTATGTAATATATGGTGAAAAATCACTGGGCTTTTAAAGTTTTAAATTAATTGCAATATATATTTATTGCAAATTTAAACTGTCTAGATCTAGTTATGAACAGAAATCAGAGGCACCATATAAACCAATCAATTAACTTTTTAATGTGATCGTGGACCTGCATCAATATAAACCAAAGATTTCCATCTACAAATCCTAATATTCTAATGGTGTATCAGGAAACTGCTGATTTTTAATATTTCTCTTCGACTTTCACTACAGCAAGCTCCATCTAACAAATGGGTGATATTCCATGGACCTGTGTTTACTTTCTTTAAATTGGATTTCATAACAGCTGAAAATTTAAGGCACAGTAGTGTTATGCATAAAAAGAATGGGGTTACTTTCTAGATTTCTGGTGTGTGTTATTGTACTTTTCACAATTGTTTTTGTTTAAATTATATTTGCCTTTCTTTAGCGGGAGTTGTGGTACTGACATTTCAATTTTATAGAAATTAAAAATACTAATTTGATGGATTTGGGAGTAACAGGCAGAAACAATTTGCTTCTTCAGTCCATTCTTAAACAAACCAGGTAATCCTTAATGAACAACTGAGTTAAAGGGTAGGTCAGTAGGATTACTGGGTAGTGATGGCAGAATGCAGTATAGGGGGAAGGGAAGGCATCACAGGACTTGATCACTCTTTTCCCCCTTGCATTCCTATTGCAAATAGATTATAATTTTATATCAGTGGTAGCTGGGAGCAGAAGATTTTTAAATTTTGAACTTCAACATAGCCAATATGTAAAATTTAATATTAAACCCAATAAGTTGTATGTTTCATTTTTACATAGGTTTTTCTACATTGGTATATTTGTCAGATGAACATCATAATATAATAGCAATCCAGATTTGTACAGATCTCAAACAGTTTGCTATTGAAGATATAATCATTCCATCTGTATTGATCTCTGCAACCAATCTTCAGTGGCGACCTGAGTTCAAATCAGATATTCCCACCCTATTTGCTGGAGAGCTGTCTGCGTTTTCTTCAAACCCAAAGGAAAACCATCTCCAAGAAATATTCAAAGAATTTAAAAGTACCATTGAGGTAAAGTTACTTATTTCTAAAGAGCAGTTAAGTACATTCAGTAAGTGTCTACTCAATTTGTTTCTACAACCTTCCACATTCCCAAAATCCCTTTGTGAAAATGAATCTAAATGCTGCAGTCCTGCAGATAGTCTTCATTTAACAACCATTTGTTTAGCAACTGTTTCAATTTACGACAGTGCTGAACAAGTGGTAGTTACGACTGATCCTTGTATTGGTTGGCTGTAGTGTACTTGTGGTCACATCTAGTGTTGCAGTCTCCCAGTCACCTGATCACCAAGTGCAACCACCTTGTCAGTTTCTTACAAGTAAAAGCTATGGAAAAGCCAAAAGGAGTTTGCAAATGGTGACCACTTAAAAGACTGTATTGATATGATTAATAGCAACTCTAAGTGCTGAAAATTGTGTCACTAAGCAATGAGGTCACATGCTTTTAAAGCTATGGCATTTAGCAACTGAAATTCCAATCCCCATTGCCATTAAGTGAGGACTACCTCTATATATTTCATCATTTTTAAAAATCAAAATATGTTTTTTGCAACTCCTAACATTCAAAAATAAGGTATTAGTTGCATACTTCAAATAATTTCAGAAAACATGTATTGATACTATACCTGAAATGTGTTCTTATTTCAGTTTTTGTTGTTTTGTTTTTAAGTTGCTGTTCACTCCCCAGAGTTATATGTCAAGTGGATAGCCATAGAGAATTAAATAATTTAATATGTTATATATATTCTAGAGAAATATAGTTACAATACTGTAAATATATTATATTATATACTTTTATATATATAAAACAAATATTGTTTTTGTTTTGTAGAACAATGGCTGCTTTAGTAAAGATGTACAATACAAAGTCATGAATTTGCTAAAATCAGATCCCTTGCAGTTACATAATTTCTCTAAAGAATGTGGCTTGGATCCTCCCTGGAAATCTGATGCAGGAAATAAGCAAGCAGTAAGTTTATCAAAAGAACAATTTTATAAATGCTCTTCAAAATAAGTTATTCTATATTCATTGGATTTTCTATCAAGAATTTCAATTAAAATATTTTAGGGCATTTTGTAATCCTATATAGTCACTGCTGAGAAGTCTATAGGCCAGGATTGCTGTCGTCTACTGATCATTTAAATATCTGGGAGAGACATTTCCTAAGATTGCTTTGAAGAAAGTTATTTTAAAAGCATACATATCTAAAGAGAAAGGCATTATTTAGTTAAAATGTTCTTAGTGAGTAAAAGTAGTATAAACAACTGAAATTTTGTTGTCTTTTTTAAGATTACAGTTCCCAACAGTGAACTAGGACATCAAAGTCCTTTGACCATTGGAAAATCAGACATAAAACCATCCTTTTATCTTGGATCTGCAAAAGTGACACCAGATTTTCAAGAAACTCCAAAGAACTATAAGAAACGAAAGGCAATGGATCTGCTCAGTCAAGTCCCTTCCCCTCCACCTGTGAAGCCAATCTGCGCATTTATTTCGCCATCTCTAAAAAAAGCATTTCAGCCCCCTCGAAGCACTTGTGCCCAGAGCAAAACATCAATTAAAAAAACTGAAAGTAAGAATAACAAATATCCACTGCTAAAGTTAAATGGGACTGATTTTGCTCCTGAAAGCAATTTTGTTGCTGATGAGGAACTTGCAATGATAAATACCCAAGCCCTCTTAAATAATTTTTCAGAAGAGCAAGGAACTGTATCTATGGGTAACACTGCGCATGTGATACCCACCACATGATGATAATAGTTGTTTTACAGGCTGATTACTCTGCCCAGCCTAGTAGTACCGGTAATAAAAATGCATCAGGGTAATAATACCAAAGAAAATTAATTCCTACAAAGGAAAACAGAACTAAAAGTTAATTATTGTTTAGGAAATATTAGAGGCAAAGAAAATAATGTCATTGTTAATATAGTTTGTATTCAATGTGTGAATTACCTTTTAAAACTCTGAACATTGTAAATGTTTGTTTAGATTTGTTTATTACACATTTTAGCTCAAAACAAGCATTTTAAGACACTTCAGTAAGAATAACTTGCAAATTCCTGATATGGTAAGCCACAGGTACATTTCTGTATGAGAAGTTATGAGTTTCAAATTTTTATCTCAGATTTAAAGTTTTCCAAATATTCAATGCATCTTATATCAAAGTTAGCTTTTGAACAAATGGCTTAACAGAAGAATACATAAAAGGGTTGCACAAAGGGATTTTTCTTGTTTTTCCTTTTCTAAAGATGTTCTATAAGTGGCTATTCTAAACAGTGTTATATGTATCAGAGGTTGTCAAAGGAGACTAGTGCCCAAAATATTATGAACAGGCCATGTTGTTTTATCAGATTTTAATATTAAAATAGCATCAAATTATCCTCTTCCCTAAAGAGGAAGAAAAAAGAAAATGACCTCTCATCCTTTAATATTTACAAATGAGAATATCACCCGATTTATAAATTATTTCAAAAATATTTTCAGGGATCCTTCCACTAACACTAGGGAAATAAATATAAATTCTTCATTACCAGGAACTGAGTTCTGCAAAAAGATACTATAGTATTAGTACAGTGATCTCTAAATCATGACAAATATGTCCCTGAACACTAATCTATCTCTATACACCAGTAGAAAACCATTACAGTAAGCAGTTTTCAAGTATGAATACAATGATCATTACTGTATCTGTATATATTTTTGTTTGTCTAAAGTAGCCAAAATTTCATAATAAAACTACATAATATCCATGATAAAAGAGTTAAATGCATTGCAAATGATATGTTGGATTCCTGGCTTATTTAATTATATCTTAATTGTTTAATGTGCTTCATAAATTTTATTGGGCTTGGGGTGCTTACAATTGGAGCCTATTGCTAGATTAGTCTCCCTAAAATACAATGAACATTTTTTAAAAAATAGAATGTTCTGGCTAATTTTTAAAGAGTGAATAGAAACCAGATCAAGAGAAAATAATCCAGTTTTTGCTATAAAGTGAAAAAATTTAAACTTTTCAGAAGAAAAACTTATTGCAATCAATATTAATAGCTGTAATAATTTTAATATTTTGGTTTTAGTCAGTATCTAGTTTTTAATATTTATGGTTTCTGACTCATCTAAGTATTTATTACTTAATAGGAAAGTTGAGGTGCATCTTGCTTGTTTCATAAAGACCAAATTCTACAAAATTAGCATTTTTGTAGAGCAAAAATAAAAAATTGAGGCTGTGCTTTTGCTCTGTACTGTTTTATGTTAGCAAATTACTACCAGATTTATAAAATCCATCAGAACTAGGAATTCAAAAATAGGGATCTAATGAAGCACCTCATCTCTTTGAACAATACACTGAATAGGATTTTTAAAAAGAAAATCAAAAATCAGTAAAGTAAAAGAACCTGCATACTATGGATACACATTTTAAAAACAGAATCTGGAACACAGAAATTATAGGACTTAAGAAACAAGATCATTCTGAGGATTTCACAAATTTACTGTATACTGGTTTTGGGAGCAGCTTCAGGTTTACTTATCTGCAGCTCAAAAGCTTCGCCCACATCCATTCATAAAATGCTTGGTTCTGGTTCTCTTGAAGGCCCAGGCTTCTGATACATTGAACAGTCAGACTTGGACATTGGTAAAAGCACAAACAGAAAAGATTTTTGCCATTGGATTAGAGGCCTATTTTTGGCCTTAGTGAGAAACCAAACACATTTATGGCTGCTACTACCACAGAATTGCTTTTCTTAATGTATGAAAATGGTATCTCATATATCATAGTTAGCATTTTAATGCCAATAGTCAACATGGTACTTGGCTGACATATGTAGACCTAAATAGGTGCCACCTGTAATTTTTTTGTGTGAATATAAAGCCTAGTATGAAAATGGTTGCAGAAAAGAATAAACTAAAAATGTGAAAAAGCAACGAGATTATGATTATGATTAAAACATTTCTTCTATAATTTTCTTTAAAATCTGCAAGAATTATGGAACATCAAGTTTAAAAGGATTAAAACATACTTCAGTTCAGTAGAAAAATAGAAAATTGTTAAGAATCTAAAACAATATAAAAATTGATAAAATCTAAAGTCCCACTAAAATCTCCCACTACACCCATTAAAATACTTCAGTTTCATGAACTATTCATTCTGTTGTTGGAAAAAGATGGATTCAGACGAGAATAACGTCCAGAATTGCAGTATCTGGCTGGCTCTTCAGAATGAAGCACTGTATGGAAGGTAACATTATTCTCATATTCATCTTTCATCCGTCGTATTTTCTCAAATGAAACACCATGATGATTACGTCTATAAAATAAATGTAAAAATATGTCAAGGAAAGCATGAGAATATTAATTGCCCCTCATCCATGCATTAGTTACACATCCTTGTATGTGGTTTTGAAAAATAAATCTAGAACCTGATACCTATAGATTCAGAAGGCAAATTTTCTATATGTACAGTCAGGAATTAGTCCATTAAATGCATATATGGGTATGGTTGAGGTATGATTATATACTGATTAGGAGACTAATAGACTCACTCCCTCTAATATTGAACTCAACTACATCCAACACCTATGTGATCAAACTGGTCACTGAGAAGGGTCCTTTTCAGCAAAGTAATCCCCAGAATCACAGAAGAAAAAGGCTCCAAGTTAAAGACTGAATTTTTAGTAACTATGGGATACTGACTACAGCACAGGGTGTCAAACTCGCCGTGTTACGTTGCCATCACGTGATGTTTCACGTTTTCCCCCTTCCCAGAGCTGGGGTGGGTGTGACCTGTGCGTGATGCAGCTGGCCCCCGAGCCTCTAGTTTGACACCCTTGGACTAGAGGGAAGGAAAAGGACCAGTTTGACAGCAAGCCCCTAGGCAATTTAATATGTTCAGCACAAGCAGATCCAAAACTGATCTACTGAAGAAAGGAAGAAAGTTATCAGACTATCTGAATGAACTTTGAACACTAGTTTTCAGAACATTTTTGTTATTCTAATTAAAAAACAAAACACATCAGTGATGATTGGCTTTAGGAAAGAACCCCAAATTAAAACATGTTACAGAAAAAAAAAACATTCTTGTTCATTTTATAGAAGATAAATAATGGGTTTAAATTATACAAAGGCAATTTCAGATGAATCTTGTGCAAAAATTCCAGGTAGTAAGAATTATTCAGCAATGAAACCAATTGCCAAGAGAAGTGATATGATTTGCTTCATCAGTTAGGAACCATCAGATTGTAATGTTTTAATTTCAATTCCTGCCCTGAGCAGAGGCTTGAACTCAGTGGCCTAAATAGGCCCTTCCGAATCTATAAATATAAAGCTCCCGATGTGCTTTGTGTTTGATAAAGTTTGACACAGACGAAATAAAATTCAGGCTTTCTCAATTGAAGCTTTTACTCCTAACTCTCTCATTTTTAGGAGATTGACATAGAAACATTAACAAAATCATACTTCTTCAGAAATCATGCCAAATAATTATAAATTTAAAAATAACATTTAGTTTTTCCCAGATTTCTTATTTTTCAAATCCCATGATGTTTTAAATTAATTATTGCCGCAGGTTTATCTTTACATACAAAAGTTGGTTATTTGCAGATTGTTATATTTACAAGATATTTTCAAACACTGAAAATTAGGTTTAAAATGGGATATATACCCCATTTCTGACTCATGAGATATAGTACCTACATGGCAATCTGTCTTCAACGTAGTTTCAAAGTCACATTTTTTGCAACATATCCAAGAAACTACACTACTATGATACATAAGTAGGATGATTATTTAGAAATCTCTAACTAGACTAGTAGAAGCCAACTTTCCTACGTGCTGTTTCTCAGGACAAGCCTCTTGCCAAAATCAGGATTCAAATCAATCAATGATTACAACAATGGTTGCCTGGTTTTTCTAAATTTGGTTGTAAAATGCACCTAGCTAATTCCCGAACATGGAACTTCCAACGTGTATCTGGCTCCCGAAATATAACTTCATATCTGTTTTCAAGGGCCTGATTAAAGAAAAACAAATAGTTATTAGGTTACAATTTTTAAAAATATGATCATGTTTTAATCTATTAAGCAGTGTTTTTCCATATTTTTCTCTACCATGAGGGAGAAAAAAATATCAAAGGTTTGAGTTGCACAACACATTTAACCTGATTACTGAATAAACCCAATACACTGATTAATAAACTGCATGCCACACATTAAGCTACCAAAAAATAAAATTAAAAATAGCATGTTATGTGAACTTAGCCCATACAGCTGCACCGGACCTGGTTAAGTAGGTTGTACTTGCTTTTCAAGCATGTTAATCTTCCAAAATTATCCAAAATTTAATTACCAAAAAAGAGTGGTGGTGGGACCTGGTTAAGTAGGTTGCACTTGCTTTTCAAGCATGTTAATCTTCCAAAATTATCCAAAATTTAATTACCAAAAAAGAGTGGTGGTACCCTTCCCACATTTTATGAATGCCTAAAATGACATTTTTTTATTTGGCATGAATCCAGAGCATACAGAAAGGCCCCCTAATTCTTTTTCTTGAATGATTAATTCAAGTTGAATTTCTTCAGCCAGCACTTCCTGAAAGGGCTATCCATGCATGAAATAATCATTTAGATAGTACTAAGTTCTAAATGAAATGGGCATTCTCACAAAAGTTGTTAGTTGTAAGAGGCATTGTCTCATGTGTTATAGCTGTCCCAAGCGTAGAAACTAGATTTTGGCAGCTTATACATCAGGATTTATTTCCAGCCTAGTAAAGTCAGTACATTTACTAATCTAGTCATACCTACTGCTATTGGCTTTGATGGATTGACATTAGGCATGCCAGCCTGCTGTTACCTAAGCACATCATTCAGGATTGAAGACCCATGGCAAACTCTGCTGCAGGACAAGGCACACTACAGCTGATTAACTTCCAATGCTGCTGGGAGCCTAGGCTGTAAATACAGAGATCCCTATGAATGCCAGAGTAGGAATTCTGGCGTATGTTTTAGCAGTAGCAATAGCACTTAGATTCATATACCGCCTATCAGGGCTTTGCAGCCCTCCCTTAAGCGGTTTACAGAATCAGCATAGTGCCCACAACATTTTGGGCTCTCATTGTACAAGGATGGAAGGCTGAGTCAACCTTGAGCCTAATGAGATTTGAACTGCCTAATTGCAGGCAGCTGGCAGCTAGTACTGCACTCTAATCACTGCGCCACCAGTTTTGAATATACTTCAATGGCTATGAATATTCTGTGTGTTCTTTTGAGTGAGACTGAATTGAGTTGAGCTTCAGGATACATGTGTAGATATTATTAAGTTTTTATTGTTTATTTTCCTATGTCAATATTACTGTTCATACAAGAGTTCAGCAGCAGCATTTTTTGCAGCAACCTAACAGACTGCATACAGAGGTCCAGCAAAAAGCAACTTGAATGGAAGGCTGACTTTTAGAACATCCTTTTTACAACTTGTTTAACAGTGGAGTGGTAATTTATAAAAATAACTACAAGGAATAATTATTTCTATGATCTCCTAAGAGTCTTACTTTTAACGTTTTGAAAAGAACAATAAAATAATCTGCCCTATTCTTTTGTAGGTTGGGTTTTTCTTTTTGAATAGCATCCCATCTAACCTTGTATTCCTGGGATGAAAAGCAAGGGAACTTCCCACTGTTTTCAATGACTAGAATACTTGAAATACAGTGTTTTATTAAAATACAACAAATTATATTCTGCCAAAGAAAGTTTGATTGCTTTATTGGAAACTTTAAGCAAAATATGTTTGTAACCCACACACATCTCCAGGGGTGCGTTTCTTCCGGTTTAACAATCGGTTCGTTTGGTGGGGGATTTTGTGCATGCGCCAAATGTGTGCTGTGCGCACATCACTTTGAAAGCCCAAAAATCAGCTGATCAGCTGATTTTGGGGCCTAAGGTGATGCACATGCAGCATGCGCCAAACGTGCACTGTACGCGCATCACTTTAGGCCCGAAAATCAGCTGATTTAGCTACTGGTTTGCCTGAGCCAATAGCTAAATTTAGCTGAACTGGTAGCTAAATCAGCTGATTTTGGGGCCTAAATTGATGCACATTCATCACCTTAGACCTAAAAATCAGCTAATTTAGCTACTGATTTGGTTAAATTTAGCTACCAGTTTGCCCGAACCAATAGCTAAATCAGCTGATTTTTGGGTGTAAAGTGATGCACGCACAGTGCGCATTTGGCGTGTACTGCACACACATCACCTTAAGCCCGAAAATCAGCTGATCAGCTGATTTTTGGGCCCATGTGTACGCAGTGCATGTTTAGCTATCGGTTCGCCAAACCGGAAGCCTATCACAACAAACGGTTCACCAGAACCAGGCCGAACTGGTAGAAATCAACCCCCTGCACATCTCCCTATTATTTATTCTATTTCTCAGAATTATTTATTTAAGCATGACTATGCTATTCATGCTTTTCCTAATGTTTTTTTCCTGTAAATTTCAGTATGATTTTTCTAACTACTCACCATTAATTATATAAGACTTTTCATCAATGCATTGTAAATAAGACAGCAAACAAAAAATTCCAACATTGCTATTGAGTTATCTCAAGGACTTTAAAATATTGCTTCTTTAAGAAAAGAAGCAAAACTGGTTAGACATGCAGTAATGTGTAAATTGCTCTCAAAACAGACGGTTGTGAGCTAGGAATATTGAAACAGTTACCTGTTGATACTGTACGTGCTGTCAAAACTATATTAAAAAAAATGAGTGGAAATTTGAATTAGCAGTTTTTTTTGAGAATCACATTCATAAGTGATTTTTAATACTAAGAGGGGCAGAGATTCCGTTGCCACAAAACACAATGATGGCTATTAATTTGGATGGCTTTGAAAAAGAAATTGCTAAATCCATTGAGGACAGGTACCAAGTGCAGAGGAACACTGGCAGGCATCTGGTTGGCCACTGAGTGAAATGCAAGACTAGGAGGAGCTTAGACTATTTCACTCAAATTATTTGAATGCTAAGTTGGCACCAATGGTAATGCAACAGAAGTATAGTATTTCTTACAATTTGCTTTAAACTGAAAGGTAGTCTGTAGCACTATCAAAAAGGACATATTTTTGCCTCCACAAAGTCCTTTTTGATAGTGCTGATAGTATCTCCCTTAAAAGAGCTTAGAATGCCAGAAAGATCTGTATTTTAAAAGAACAGCTACCAATCAGAAAGTGTCTGATGAGCTAATAATTTGGCTCAATACAAGATAATTTCATATTTGAGTTTAAAAAGTGATTGCATTGATTGCAAGGTTTATGCTGGCCTAGAAACAAATATTCCACAAGCTGGAACTATGCTTTCAGTGTCTCCATAAAGCGACATTCCTTTAAAACTGCATGATTCCCAAGAACGTTTTCAATTTTAAGAAAAAGAGCTAAATCTAACTTTAAAAAGAGAGGCTTGATTTATATTGGATAGCATAAAGATCTATTGCCTTCCAGATAAATCCCACTCAATGTATTATAGTTGCAATATTGCCAAGTTAGAGGATGCAGTTCAAGGATTTGGACACGGAGTTGAACAAGAATTCAAGCAGAAGAAAAATGGTATTTAAAAACATTACAGACAGGACATTACAGATTCTTGCAAATTTCCTCCCTAATTTGATAACGATAAGTTTACAGGTTTCTTTTGCGCCCGCACTTATTAAGAATTACAAAGAAGTCACAACATTACATACCATTATCGCATATGGCTTCATTTCCCAAGCGTGGATGTTGGTATTATCAATTATAACTGGGGATTTCCCTTTCTTCATAGCTTTACGTGCTGTAATTTAATAAGGTATTTAGTAGGTGAAATTAGTTATTGTTTATCTAGATAATTATATTAAATCCTTCAGATAATAAAAGAACTTTTCAGGGCCTGCGGCACAGTTGCAAATCACTAACTAGGAGAACCTGTTTGGGGGATTGACTGCAACAGAAATATTGGTTATTTACATTATAAATAAGCGTGAGATATAATTAGTAAAGGACTTTCAAGAAGCAGGGTTTTATTCCTTTTATATTTTTTGGCATTATATTTTCAGCTTATTTCCCATATGCCGTGTGTGTATCTACAAAATTAAAACAGAAAGCATTAAACCTGGATATATTACTGTAGTACAGAAAAGCTGAATTGAACTTTCTTAATATAATAAAAGTCATCTACTGTCATAATGAATAATAATAATCTATATATATATAAAGCAGAGTGTGAGGGTGTGGGTTTGTGTGTATGTACCTAATAGGCTCTTCCACACCTGCACCAATCTCGCCCGAACTTGCCACACACATACCTTGCACTCCGGAGACAAGCACTG
>JANHFQ010003786.1:18269-34238 GCA_032468035.1 Aparallactus werneri
TGCAACATTTCAGTTTATTTATGTCTTTTTAGTCTGTTGCTGCAAGAATATGTTGTTAAATATGAAGTTTTTCCCCAAATGCCTATGGCAGCTATGTTTTCTGAACTCTTCATGTTGGGTATATTTGCATGCAATCATATTAGAAGTCAATTAGACATCAGTGAGCACCTGAAAATTCCTTAGATTACTAGAAAATAGCATTTAAAAAAACTATTTAAATAAATGAAAATGCTATTTTTAAAATAAAGGCTAAAATAAAGCAACTTTCTGTAGATACATAATAATGCTTATTGGCTTACAAAATTACAGGAAGAAAGTATTAGATAAGAAATCATTAACCCTGTTAACATGAGTATTTAGTGCAGGAAGTTGGTATATAAAACAATGTATAAAATGTTTGTGTACACTGCCAAGATGTGAATATTTAAGTGTTGGAAGGTGTATATATAATGTTCAGGATATAGATGGAAGTTTTGCCCAAGAACAAAAGTGTTTCTATACTTTTCAGTACTTTTATACAAACATTTAATGAGAGCTACTCATGTATCCAGTAAAACAGAAAATTCAATTTCACCTTAACTTTAAAGTATGCTGTTTAAAGGCTTCTGCTCAGAGAACCTCATACCACTCCTTGATAGATTGATGTAGAAAAGACAGCAACTGAAATGAGTTCCAATGCTGCTTCAAAACAGCCTCTTGAAATAGATGTGTCAAATGTTACAGCTGTAAATTGTCTCAATCCTTTGTGCTTCGTTTGATCGTAGGTTTTTAATTTCTTGAAACCACTTTTCAGCTGTATCCAGTTACACCAGTTGCCAATAATTCTTTTGCATTTCTTTAATATTCCATTTTGAAATATGTATAGAGCTGTTCTTTTCAAATAGTCAGTACATCCAATTTGTAACACAGCATAATGAAGTGTTAAAAATGGCATTTTGTGTTCATTTGAAATGTTGGCATGTTTTCTTGTTGTCCAAGTTATAAATAGAACTTGAACAACTACACTTAAAGAATGCAATATGTTTAGCTTGGCATGCATGTCAAACTGTATTTGTGCTATAGGAGATATTTTAAATGGAAATATTTTGTTTTAAATTATTTTTACAGTGTGGATTATTTTCTGCTTTTATATTGTATATAGTGTCTTTTATGTAACCAACTGGCAGATGTTTTGTAGAAGATTGTTTAAATTGACCTAGCTCTCTTCCTGCAACTTTTGAAATACAAAACCAGTGTTTTATACTCAGTCTGATTTAAATCTATTAAATTGTTAACTTTTGGATGCTGTTACAATATATGCATGTCTTGCATGCAATGTTATTAAGTATGGAAAGTAATATAGTTGGTGAGAAGTAACATGCTGCTTCTCCAATCACTTTTTAAACTTTTTAAAACAATTTTTCTAGGAGCGGGAACTGTGATGCAATAAAAGCCGGGTCAAAAGCTTCGACCCCCTCGGGGTGGGGAGACATCTGGCAAGCAATTTCTACTGAGGCTGGCAGGTCTATCTAGACAAATTACCATAACAACTTGGAGGGAATTTGTAGTTATTTGTAGATTGAGCTATTTTTTTTTACATTAAATACTCCTCCATGGACCTCTATGCCAATTTTTTTATCATTACTGGGAATTTAATAGTGCTATGCTACTTTCCTCAATGAATGGTCAGACTAACTCGTTCCAAGACACTTGAGCCTGTTGTGTATTGTACATATGCTGCTTACCAGTGGTGGATATGGGCTTTCTGTACCTCTAGTGGTTTGCTTCTATCTGATAACATCATGCACTTACCTTCAATGGGTACATACAGTCTTGATACTAGCAAAACAGGAAGTACTAGGAATGATGAGAGCAGACAACTTCCACATTTTGAGTCCTATTGAAGTGATGTACCTCTCACTGATGGTTTAGGGCCATGATGGCGAACCTATGGTACGTGTGCTGGAAGTGGCATGCACAGCCATCTCTCTGGGCATGCCAGCCACTTCCCGTCGCTCTTTTGGATTCCAGCATGGGCATGTGCACCGGCCAGCTGGCCTTCATGCGTGTGGGAGTGTTGGAACTTTTGAACCAGCTGAACTTCTGGTTTCCAGCACCAGCTGGTTTCCGTGCACGCATGTGTTCCAGAAACCGGAAAACCAGGTGGAGCTACTCTTCCGGTTTCCAGTGCTCCTGCGTGCCAGGGAGCTGCTCTTCTGGTTTCCGATGCTCCCATTTTGGCACTCGGTGCCGAACAGATTTGCTGATACTGGTTTAGGGGGTGGGGGTAAGGCTATGGTATCATGAGGGAAGAGACAAATTTGATACTGTACATTTGAAGTGAACTACAATCTGCCGCTGATTTGCAAATATTTACAGGCTGCAGATTCTGTTCATCTTAAGATAGCTTACAATACCATTATCTCATTTTTCTACTTCCGTATAGCTACTACCCTTAGGCTTTTTCCAAATGCCCTCTACATCCCCAGAAAAGACCTCAGAATACATATGCTTTGATCCGAACAGAGATGAAACTAGTATATGGACATAAAAGATCACTCAAGAACCATTTTCTTCCTAACCAGGTCAGGCAAGTTTTTAGTCCTTGTGATATCCTGTAAAGCAGGGGCTCCAACCCTCAGGCTGTGGATCAGTACCGGTCTACAGCTTGTTAGAAACTGGGCCTTAGAGGTGAGCAAAGCTTCATCTGTTCAGGCATGACATCTAGGTAGCACATAAAACCATGATTTCCCCCGCTCCCCACAGAACTGGTCCATGGTACCCAAAAGATTGGAAACTGCTGCTCTGAAGTCAGAACTTGTATGATCTTCTCCAAAGAAACAATTTTATATACTGTTATTGTTAAATGCTTTAATTTTCCACAATTAATTGGTTCTCTTGATTAAATGAGAGAATGGAGAATGCCCCTCTTTATCTATAAGCTACACTTTTGGTAATGAAACCAATTTAAGTTTATCATTTGGGTCGTATAACAGCAAAATTTAAAAAAAAACACAAGAAATTTAGCTGTAGTTAAATAAACCTAAGTTTTGTCACACACCAGGCTATCTTGTTTGGTGTTCTTCTGTTGTAAAGCAGGAAGGCGAAGACATTAGCAACGTTCTAATATGTAAGAGGCTGCTACAAAGAGGAAATCAACCTATTCTCCAAAGCACCTGAAGGCAGGATAGGCAATGAATGGAAACTAATCAAGAGAACCAACCTAGCATTAAGAAATTTTTTGACAGAACAATCAATCTGGAATGACTTGCCTCCAGAAGTTGTGGATGCTCTGGAAGTTTTTAAGAGATTGGGCAACCAGTTGGTAATGTTTGAGCAAGGCAAACTAGAAGACCACCAAGGTCCTTTTTAACTTATTCCTTCCAAGCATTTCAAGATAGGTATGCCTTTACACATTATTTCTGCAGATCTGAATGTATAATTGAGTACGTCTGACAAGATTCAAATGCTCATCTCAAAATAATTTAGACACATGACTTAAGCAAATTTACTCCATGTTAAAAAATGAGACTTTTACATGTATACATTATTCAACATTTTCATTCAAATATTTTTATTTTATGCTTGAATTGTTTCACTGCAGTTTATAAATCTAAAAAAAATAAATATTTATTTCACAGCTGAAAGTCACGTACTATTAATAACATGTAAACATTCAGGAACTTGACAAACCCCCCCCCCCCAAGTAACTCCACCTGCTTGGTTCAAAGTCATCACTTCCAATGACCTTTAAAAACTGAAAAAAAGTAAATAATTTAACCAGAATTTTAAAGCTACTCCAATAATTGAGAGTAAGAAAGATAAAATCTTAATTCTGCCCAAGAGAAAAAAGAATGTGTTGATAATTCTGGACTGATGCCAAACATCCGAGTTATTTGGATTACCACGAATCAAACCTCAAAATTTAAAGAGATTTTTCTCTCATAGTTTTAATTAACAAATGACAACTCCATGGATTTATGTGAAGGAACTGCCAATGAAAATAGCACTGACATCCTCTTGATTGCTTTTATTGTAAAAGAAGCTAAACTAATTGCAAGATGAAATGGTTGCTATATAAATTTTCCTGGGTATGGTAAATCACTGTCTTTTCACCAAACCCATCTCCAAATGTGGATAAATATGTTGTACTTACTTTCTCTCTTTATTTATTGTAACTTTGTTTATTTTAACAACGAGCCCCAATTCCATAAAGCAATAGATACTCTACTGCTGCTGGAGCATATTTAAAAAAACCTTAGCAAAATGAAAATCTAATTTGACTTTCAGTGATTTGAAAAGAAGAGCACATCTTTCACACACACAGCAACATTTTTGCAATATGTGAAGTACTAAAATTTATTTATGAAACTTGTGTTTATTCCAACATTGCATTTTTATTGTTAAGATGGCAAAATGCAATTCCACAGTTCGCATCAAGACAATCATTAATATAAGGATTTTTTGCTCCTGTGAAAGAATCAGATCACTGAACATAGTTTATGAACAAGCTTCTTATAATCATCACAACTTGGGTATCACTCATTTACACTGCAAAGCAGATCTAAGCATTGGCTTAATGTTCCCAATTAAATGATTGGATGGTGCTGTGTTTTTACATTATACTAAATTGAAGCCTTCACAGTGATCGATTGCTTGGATCAACTTCGATCTGAGTATTTCCTTGTTGGTATATTTTGGAAGATCAAGGAGATTAAAACATGTATGAGATACTGGAAGATATCCATCTCCACCTCCGGTTGGTTGGATAATAAGACTAAGGCTCTTCATTCCAAGTATAGGAATACGATCGCTCCCTGTCAAAAACACTAAAAAGGAAGAAAATGGAATAATATTAAGTCAGATATCAAAAGATTATCAGAGAGTACCATTATGTGACATACAGGACTACTATAGAAAGAATTTTTGTTAACATATTGTGTTAAAGTACTTTTGGCTAAACACGTAATTATTTACGTTTGTGGAATATTAATCAGGAAATGGCAGACAAGCTATTTAAACCTTCAAGAATGTATTGTTCAGGGAGTGAATCCTATCGGATTAACCACAGGGAAGATTTTATCATGGTACTACCACCCATCACCCCAACACTTAACATACCACATATTCAAAGCTCAATGTTAGATCTAAAAAATAAGCGAAAGAAATACATCCCTCAGTTCAGGAGGAAAAATGTTTGGACTTTCCCCGAGAGTAAAAAAGAAGGTTGCATTGTCTGTCAATTAAAAGGAATGTTTAATAAAGCTATGTTTAATAAAATGAGAGAATACTAAGGATTCCTAGAAAACTTAATAGTCTATAGTATTTGTCTGAAATAGTCACCTTGCGTTTTTCTCCTCGGCTTTTTAAAAATATATTATGTTTCCCACAATACATTCTACATTTTATAGGAAACATTGGCTCAAATTGTAAGGCAGACCCATATGTACTACCACCAAAGTATTTGCTGTAAGCTTCAGGCTGGTATGTTCTCTTCTCTAGTGTGAAGAGGTAAGAAAAATCCCTTTCTACCCAACGTTCTCTCTAATATTCCTGGAATTCTGGTTTATTTGAACTATAGTTTGATAATAAACTCTGATCACTGACTTCTTTGAATAAAACATAAGACAGACCTCAAAAATACATAACCAGACATTGAATTCTACAGTAAGATTACCCACTCTTTATTTCTGCATATCAGACTGCTGAGGGGAAAAGAGACTTTCCCACTCCAAGAGCAGAAATGGTTTTCATTAAAATAACAATTCCATTCAATTTATATAGCTGCCCATCTCACTTGCATGTGATTTTGGACAGCGTACACAAGACAAAAACAAAAAAACCAACCATTAATTAAAAACCGTTAAAAAGCAAAGTAAGTAAGTCGCCTGCCTTCTGGATAGTTAAAAGTAGAACTGAATAACTCTGGGTGGCTCTTGCTTACATTGGAAAGAAGAATAAGAAGAGATTTAGCATTATATGCAAACTAGGACCCCAGCTAACAATGGTCAAGATGCATTCATTTTATGAAGATACTTACACAAAAACTGTTTCTTCTTTTCCAGTGATAACTCATGAAAAACTTCCCAGAACAATTTAATTGTTGGATGTTCTGCCCAATATTCTCCTTTGTATTGAGTATTCTAAGGAGAGAAAAATCAAAACCACACTATTAAAGACTATTGTCTCTGGGATTCTTTCTTCCTTCTCCCCTGCAAATGGTAGACTATGTTGACCATCAAACAGATATTGAAGTGCAAGCATGGACACTTGTAAGGAACTATGCAATATGCATGTTTAAATAAGCTATTTAAAAACTTTAGCTATAATCTTCTATTAACTTAAGCGATATTTATCATGTCTGGGGAAATATGCAAAGGTCTGTAGTATACATAAATTTTCATTTCCACTATTTGAAAGTTTACCACCAACCATATTTAATTTAATAAAGGTTCAATGTCTTTAGTGAGTTTAGAGGTATTATTATTATTTTTTCTTTTTGTAACAAACATTCTCTGTTACCAAAGGGCATAGGAAAGGACAAGGAATCTTGAAAAATAACCTTGGCAAACAGCAGCTAATTTCTGGCAGAACCACATACCTTCTCTAGTTCTTTCCAGTCATAGTTTGTGTTCCCAATCACCATTGCTTGCAGTTCATTAGGCTCAAACAGCTGAAGAACTTTACCACCACACACTTTGTGAAAGCCTTCATGGAATGCGTCATAGAGAGAAGCCACAGATTTATTGAAGATGTAGTCCACGTAGGCATCCACAAACTCCTGCCTAAAATCGGATTGAAAGAAAAGCCCTTCAGAAAGACTCAGTACACAATCCATTTAGCAATGGTAATTATTCTCGTCCTATGAACATTTCTTCTTCCTTCAACAAAATAGTCTACAAAATATTCAGTCAGGCAAAGGCTAATGATTCAGGTAAATCAAGGACAGGTAGTTATGGAAGTGCTGTTTCTTCTCCTGACTCTGGAGCTTCATTTATAAAATACATTAAGCCCAAACATCCTGT
This sequence comes from Aparallactus werneri, assembly GCA_032468035.1. Classification (NCBI taxonomy): domain Eukaryota; kingdom Metazoa; phylum Chordata; class Lepidosauria; order Squamata; family Lamprophiidae; genus Aparallactus; species Aparallactus werneri. The sequence continues at coordinate 25,274 of JANHFQ010003786.1, forward strand.
TATGTCTGATTTAAAGTAGGTTAACTAAACATACCACTAGTTTCTTTAATGGTTTCATGCACATCATAGGATAGAGCACCAAAATTAAGAACAGAAGGAAAACTTGGGCCTGTGCTCATGCGGATGATACCCAACTTTTTATATCCACCCTGGGCCATATCAGTGATGCCCTCGATGTGATGTCCCGGTGCCTGGAGGCGGTTCGGGTCTGGATGGGGAGAAACAGGCTTCGACTGAATCCCGCCAAGTCTGAGTGGCTGTTTGTACCGGCATCCCAGGATATCCAGATTGATATTCCATCGTTGTCCGTGGGGGGAGAGGTGTTACCCCCCGTGGCTAAGGCGCGCAACTTAGGGGTCCTCCTGGACTCGGCGCTCTCATTGGAGGACCATGTGAGTGCCGTGGCCAGAGGGGCCTTCGCACAGGTTCGCCTGGTGCGCCAGTTGCGCCCTTATCTGGACCGGGATGCCCTGCGAACGGTCACTCATGCGTTGGTGACCTCCCGGCTCGATTACTGTAACGCACTATACATGGGGCTGCCCTTGGGGACCACTCGGAGGCTTCAACTGGTGCAGAATGCGGCCGCGCGAGCAGTGATGGGAGTCTCCCGGTACTCCCAAGTAATGCCTCTGCTCCGCGACCTGCACTGGCTTCCAGTTGCCCTCCGAGTGAGATTCAAGGTGCTGATGCTAACCTTTAAAGCCCTGAATGGCTTGGGTCCAACTTATTCAGGGGAACATCTGGCGCCAGCCTCCCGCCGTTCAGTTCGCGCCCACAGGGAGGGCTTTCTCAGGGAACCGACACCCAAAGAGTGCCATTGGTCTGGGCCCAAGAGTAGGGCCTTCTCTGTGGTTGCACCCACCTGGTGGAACCAACTACCGCCAAGCCTTTGCATTGCCCCTGACCTCTGTACCTTCCGTAAGGAATTAAAGGCGCATTTGTTCGAGGTGGCCGGTCTGGCCTAGGGGGTTTTAAATTTTAAATTTTTAATCAATTTTAAATTCAGGATTTATTTAATTTATTTTTAAACTGTACATTGTATTTATATTTTTATTCTGCCCTGTAAGCCGCCCCGAGTTTTCGGAGAGAGGCAGGGTATAAATTTGATTAAAATAAAAAAAATAAAAATAAATAAAAAATAAAAACAATAAAAAGCAATAATCACTCTCCCCAGTGACAACAATCAAATGAGCCATTTGATGGGTTCCATCCCACTCTGGGGGATCCAGGCCTGTTGGCACAACCAGGTCTTCATGTTTATATTGTGAGGTACTACTTGTGTATATTTCATTCTACATTTATTTTTATATTGGCATTGGGATGGATAGAATTATGCCCAAGACAGAAGGTCAGTAATGATACAGATTATTGGTGTTCTGTCATTTGTAGTTGTCCATAATTTCTGGAGCATTGGAAGACAAAATACCAATAAAGTGGACCATAGGTAACTTCCTGAGGGTGCTGTCTACTCCTTTGGGGCTTTCATGGAAGAGCAAGCTTTCCATATTTGATTAGAGCATATCTAGGGTGAAAGAAAGTAGTAAGAGAAATTAAGCACTGAAGATATTCCCCAGTTGGGTAATAAAATGTCTGCAAGAAAACAACCAAGCTTAGAGAACACCAAGGATCCCAAGCTGAAATATTTAGTTACATAGTTACAAATATTCTCTTCTATTGGTAGAAATTAAATATGCAATAATTGAAAATTGGAGGCAAGAAATCCAAGGCTGAAATCTCAGTTCTGCCGTGCCATTGTCTGTACATGGGGGAAAATATTCAAACTGATGAATAGTTGATGCTATTTAAAGGCAAGGTAGTTAAAAATGTATCTGCCATTCGAAACTAGGAAGCACTTTGTTGTTTCAGCTCTGAAATAGCAATAGCACTTAGACTTATATACCGCTTCATGGTGTTTTGCAGCACACTCTAAGCAGTTTACAGAGTCAGCATATTGCCCCCAACAATCTGGGTCCTCATTTTACCAACCTCGGAAAGATGGAAGGCTGAGTCAACCTTGAGCCTGGTGAGATTTGATCTCCCAAACTGCTGAACAAGTCAGCAGAGGTAGTGTGCAGTACTGCATTTAACCACTGCGCCACCGCGACTCTTAACAGCTTTCTGTTAAGGCTAGTAGTTGAGCAGTCAGCCATAATCAACTTTGTGACCTCATAATGCATATGATGTGTAAAGTGAAATTTTATGAAACTGGATTTTAATTAGACTGTGATTCTTCAGAAAAGTGGCTCCAGTCACACCAGGGAAATATAATGCTATATTTTATTTCAGACACGAAGGAAAAGAAAAACACGGCATAGTACTAACCCTCCATTAGAAAGTCATGTTGGCTGGGTAATGGATTCCAAGGATCACAGACCAAGAACATCTTCCATAAGGTGGAAATAATTTATTATGTATTGATAATCTTAATTTGTGTGTGTTCTTATAATCACTGATGAAGTTAATTGAATTACTTGGTCTTTCAAAATATGAAAAAGTGGAAGATGTGACTTTCCTGAAAGCCATATATACTCAAAAATATACTCAACATTTTACCAAGGATATTGCTAGAAGTAAGTTTGTGCATTATTTTCTCAGTTGAATCTGGCAGTTGTAAAACTAGTAGAAATGAGAGGCGATATTTGTTAATTTCCTTTCCACCCTTCATTTGAAGTATCCTTAGAAGAGTGAAAGTTTATACTATTAGGTATACAAATAGATAAGGTTTCTTTGATTCTTTTTTATTATTTATCACTTTTATTTCTAAAATGCTTTTGATAGCAGCAGAGGGTTAATTATTTCCTGCATTGATCACATATTATATGTCCCATCGGCACTCCACAAAACACAGTAAAAAAAAGCTGTGTTCACCTAAAACATTTAAAGAAATGAAAAAAAATAGATGTTACCGTAAATCCCCCAATCACCTTGCACATTTAAGTAAGTGCCAACACTCACCCTACCCACCGCTCCTGTACATGTTACACAACTTTTATCAATTGTTAAAGTAAAGGAATGTTAAAGTAAAAGTACCAAAACTGTGCATCACTTGCTGTATAAGAAAATACGCCAAAGTAAAAAATAAGTTTCCACAAACTGCAATATTTATGTTTGAGATTTGTAACATAAAATGATAATTTATTGTGGCTTGCAATTATAAATTATTGAAGGTGAATGTGAACTATAACTAAGAAACTTAGGTATTTTGTTATGAAATAGCTATGGATGTTGTTATTTTGTAATGATATGTTTATAGAGATTGACTTTCATTATAAGTTCATTGGCATCTGATGTTTTGAAGGAAGCCATTGAATTATAATCATGTTTTTTGGAGCTAATATCACAAGGGCCACATATTAATTGCATTCAAGAATCTTGTTTGATATATATTTGAGGGTTTTCTGGGGAATTGTATAAGTTGAATGGGAAAGTCACTGTATTAGATTCAAACTTGGTAACTATAATCAAGACTAACAATTATTTGAAATAATTAATTTCAAAATGTTTATAATTATTTTAAAGTCTTTATCAGGCTACTATGAATTGCAAAATTGCAAAAATGAGTGGAAAATTTCCCAGCCCATATAATTGATGATGATGCACATTTTATATAAGGTATACAGGTATGTGCTAATTTGGAATTGGAAAGTTTTCCAATGAAAATCTAAAAACTTCCACCTGAATTTTTTTCCCCACTGTTCTGGAAAATTGCATTTTTGCTAAATTGTCTCATATATTTTTTCATTATTATGTAATGAAAAATTAATACTCATGAATTATTTTAATTTGATTAATTATCAATATTATCTAAAATTACATTAAAGTAAGAAGGAAATGAGCTATCTCAAGAAAAAGGATACATAATAGCTTAAATAGAACTTATGACTAACTTTACTAAATACAGTCAGTGACTAGCAGACTGATTTCAAGGTTTTATAGCCTTTATTTCAAAGTATGGTAATTCACATGCATTCTTATAGTTGACAGCGCAAATATATTGATCGCTTCCCCACAGTCAAATATAGAGCTATAAGTACTTTGTTTATTACTTAGAATTTCATTGCATTTATTGTATGATTAAATATTGTATAATTAAAATGTTTTGAAATGTTTAGAATCAATAGATTTGAATGTTCAGAAAAAAGTTACCATAATTCTTAGGGAAGCTGTGATAGAATGCAGGCAACTGATACCATGTCCTAAAGGAGGGGTGTAAAACTGGCAGCCCGTGTGCCAGATGTATCATGTGCAGGTCATACCCACCCCAGCTCTTCAAAGGGAAAAATGTCATGAAACGTCACATGATGGCAACATGATGCAATTTTGACACCCCGTGGCCTAAAACAACGGTCCCCAACCTTTCTGGATCTATGGATTGCCAGAGGTCCATAGCAGCAGAGGTGGTGGGGGTCAGTGGTTTTATGCATGGAGTCTAGATCCTGCTTATGCACAAATGAAGTTTTGTGTGCTCTCCAGTTCCCAACTGTATGCAGATTGGGGATTGAGGACCCTTGTCCTAAACTTTTCCTATATTAAAAGTACTAGCTGATGACCCGGCTTCACCCGGGTATAGTGGGGCCTGCCAAACTCATCCCGCCACCACCTCCACTGCCTCCTGTTGCCTCCTTTGTTCCTGCTCGGACCCCCCCAGACCAAAACCGTTCCCGGCGCCTGTGCTGCTGCCTTCCCCAACCTCAGCGTGACGCTGTTCTCCTGCGCCCCTTTTAGCATACTGTGAATCATTAGAGTGAAGGGGTTGGCACTTTGGGATGCTTTTTAGTGGTCACAGATCCCCCGACAGCAAGTCTTACCCCCACAGTATTTGTTGCCTGAGAGTAAGCCATCTGTGTGGCAAATTTGGCTGACATTGGTGCAGGCGTTGAAGAGTGTATAAGGCACACACATGCTTACATACACACACACACATACAGATTACAGGTAGTCTTCACTTAATGACCAGTTGCTTAATGACTGTCAGACGTTATGATAGATCTCCCCACTGCCACTTACAAGCTGTTTTCAAAATTCTGACGGGGGGGGGGAGAGATGTGGTCATGTGGTCTCATTTTGGGAACTAGCTCACATGTACATCCGTTTGCAGCATCCCATAGACACATGAATATGATTTTTGGCGTCGTTTGCTGGTTTCAAGCATTTACTTCAGGTTCCAACAAAAAAAACACCCATGGAGGAATGTGGACTCATTTAAAGGCCACATCGGCTTAATGACCATAGTATTTGTTTAATGACTTTCACAAAAATGGTCATAAAAATTGGTCATGTGATTTCTGGGCTCAGTTATGGTCATGTTGAGGATGACCTATGAGTGGAAAGCAAGCATGTTGGCAAAGAAGGAAATACCTCTCATGTAACCATATTAATGATAGTAGCTTTCTATGTCACAGGTAAACATACTCACATAGAGAGTCAATTCGATATAGAGGGTAAGGCATCAGGCTAGAAACTGGGAGACCATGAGTTCTACTCCTGCTTTAGGCATAAAGCCACTTGAGTGACTTTAGGCAAGTCACTTTCTTTTAGCCCTATGAGGAGATAATGGCAAACCACTTGTGAAAGACCTTGCCAAGAAGACCTCAAGGCCTTGTCCAGGCAGTTTCAAGAACAGTACATGATTGAATAGAAGAAAAAACATTCATATAAACTTATGATATACAGTAGTTGTACAGTATGCTTATTCTGAAAGTTCAATTTAATGTTACATTTTGTGAAATGACTAGTTTTAATGTTAGAAATTGAGACAATCTGTTGAATTATGTTTCTTACAAAAGGCATTTTTGGGAAAAAAAATCTGAGACTTGTTTCATTTCACATAGCAGTTCAAATGCATCACCACTAGAAGGTGCTCCACTATCGGGAAGTTATGGATGTACCCCTCATTCACTTCCTAAATTTCAACATCCTTCTCATGAACTTCTGAAGGAAAATGGTTTTACTCAGCAAGTGTACCATAAATATCGCCGTAGATGCCTAAATGGTAAAAATCTAATATTTGTCATTTTTAATTGTAAGAAAGAACATATTATACGGTATTCATTTATTTGTTTAACATGTTTAGAAAGCACCTAACTCCCTCATAGAGTGTTGTATGAGTAATGTTGTATTATTTCCAAAAATTGGTGCAAGTTCATTTCAACAAAATGTTGTAAAATGCATTAGGTGAATAAATATTAATTCATATCTGCTTCTTCACTATATTCTAATGCTCTTTTTTCTGTTTATCTCACAATACTACTAGCATTTTTAAGCACATGGTAATGAAATGAAAAAAGTTCATTGGCCAATAAATCACAAGCTTTATTCTGACCTTGTTGGAATAATATTTTAACACTCATAGATAAATGTGATACATGATTTTAAAATTCAGATAATTATTTTCAAATTATTAGCTAGTTTGCTACCTTTATAATATATTTTAGTATAAATTGTTTCTCAATTAGAGGAAATATACTGTAATTCTAAATGGACTACCTCATACTACTTCTTTTCCCTCCCTCTTGTCTCTAGAAAGGAAACGGTTGGGAATTGGCCAGTCTCAAGAAATGAATACACTCTTTCGTTTTTGGTCCTTTTTTCTCAGAGACCACTTTAATAAGAAAATGTATGAAGAATTCAGGCAACTAGCTCTAGATGATGCAAAAGAACATTATAGGTAATACTAAAAGTTTTGTAGTATTCTAAAATTATATTCAGTTCAATATTACATATAGCACAATATTAGTAGTAGTGGTGTGATGTTTTAGTATTATAAAATACTGAACATTAATAGTATTATGTTGGATTGTTTTTAATATTTTAATATTTTAGTGTTTTATATTGTTGTGTTTGTTGTTGTGAACCGCCCGGAGTCCGTGAGGAGGTGGACGGCATATTGTTGGACGGCCAACAATAAATAAATAAATAAAATAGAATAGCTCTTCCAGCAGAGAAAAGTAACAGGAATTATTTTCCACATGACACACGCTGTTTGTTTAGTATCAGGAAGGAATAATAAAAATAATCTGAGATAATTGGATCCTACCCTGCTCCATTTTGCTCATGATTAGATTTTTTTAAAAAAAAATATGAACTATTGGATCTCCAAGAATAAAATATGTTAAAGAATTTGCCTTGCTTTGAGCAAAAAATAACAAAATGAAACATTTTCTGGTTCCGACTCTTCTCTTCAGGTTTAGTCGTGTTAATCAATCTTAAGAGGAGGACTAAATTGTATTATTCATCCTGCAGTGGATAGACAATGGCTAGAGTGATGATGATGAAACAACACAAACAAAAAGAACTGCATGCTTTTCTGCTTGTCTACATTATAAGAAAGCAAGAAAAGTCACATGGAGTCAAATAGACTACTTATCTATTTATTCCTTGTTTTTTAGGTATGGCCTGGAATGCTTGTTCCGTTTTTATAGTTATGGGCTGGAAAAGAAGTTCAGGCAAGAGATCTTCAAAGATTTCCAAGAAGAAACAAAAAGAGATTATGAATCTGGTAATGCATTATTATATTTCCCCATGATATTGTTTAACTTCTTGCTTCACATTTTTTATATGCCAATCTGTTCTTTTTTAGGCCAACTTTATGGGCTAGAAAAATTTTGGGCTTATCTGAAGTATTCACAGTCTAAAACTCCACCTATTGATCCCAAACTTCAGGAATACCTATGCAATTTTAAAAGATTGGAAGATTTCAGAGTTGATGTGAGTGTTGACATTCTGTCAAACAAATTAACTTAAATAAACTATAAGCATGATTTGTTTAAAAGGAAAAAAGGAAAAGGACCAATACCATTATCATTAAATGTATCTATAATCCATCTAGAACAAATATGCATGGCTGAAATACTAGACGGAGACTTGTACAAGAACAAAGAATGACTTAGTATGTACAAAGTTTAAATTCTTAACATTTTCTCTTTGTGGCACTAGGTTAACCCTTTAGTTGTTTTTGGTAAATATATAATATTGAGAATGAGAACTTAAAAATAATACCATAATGAATTCTCATAGAGCATTCTGGTAAATTGTAGTAAGATGCCTGTTTTCTGTTTTAGCCTCCGATTAATGAAGAATCTGGGAGAAAAAGGCATTTACCTGGTGAGGAGTGTGATCATCGCAGACATCAATCCAACACTGCTTCCAAGATCCTTGCTGGTAATTCCACAGCTGTTTCTCAGACGTGGGTCCCAATAAATTTTCCCACTACAAATACTGTACAGGAGTTGAATAACAGCATACACCAGAATAGTACTGCCACAAAATCAAGATGTGATATAACTGAGCAGTAGACTTTCAGTAAGCTTGAACCTTAAGATCAACTCCTAATGCCAGTATTTTAGCTCAAGGATCTTCAGGGAGAGCTATTTTAAAGCTTGATTAAAAACAAATGTATAGGAAAAAAAAGAATTGCATCTGCTTTCTGACAAGATTAAATTCCAAGTAAATTCCCTTTGTTCAATTATATTGGGTTCAAGCATCATGAGAGATCCTTGGGAAATACCTATTAGTCTGTGTTGCTATCCCAAGTTACTGTTTACAGCAGCAGCATTCCAATAGTGTATACATAAATACTCTGGAATGCCTTACAATCTAGCTCATATTTTTTGAGGAAGTTATATTCTTTTTGTAGTGTAGGAATGTTTTACCATCAGGTTATCTATCATTTGTTCAACTTATAAAAGCCAAAAAAGTAGTTTTGAGAGACATACAGAATACATGCATTTAAATTGATAAATGCATTTTTTCAATAACACATGCTCTTCCAACACATAGTTCTAAAATCTGTTTTGCTTTCTGTTTCTTTTGTTTCAGGGTTTTGAGTTGAGTATGGAGTTTTTAATTTAGGCAACAGGTTGTTTAGTTTTAAAGATTTTTTTAATGCCGATTCTTATTTCTACTTAAGCAAATTAGTTTGCAAAGAGGATGAATTATGACTGTCTTGTCATAAACTTGGTAAATT
>JANHFQ010003787.1:84270-95865 GCA_032468035.1 Aparallactus werneri
ATGCTGCCCTGTACACCGCCCTGAGTCCCAGGAGAAGGGCGGTATATAAATTTAATTAAATAAATAAATAAAATAAAGGAGGCGGAACTTGACCCATTTTACGAGCTTCCCTGCCACGGTTGTTAAGTGAATCACTGCAGTTATTAAGTTATTTATTTATTTATTTAATAAAATTTATAGTCTGCTCAACTCCTATCGGACTCAGGGCGACTTACAACAATAAAATTCACAATATATACAATTTAAATAATAGTTAATAATAAAACAATAAAACCTTTCTCTGGATCGAATTGTTGTTAAGTGAATCTGGCTTCGCCTGTTGACTTTGCTCATAAGGAGGTCGCAAAAGGAGATCCCATGACCTCAGGACACTGCAACCGTCGTAAGTACATGCCAGTTGCCAAGCTTTTGAATTTTGCCCCCCGTGACTGTGCGGAGGCGGCAACGGCCGTTAAATGTGAAAAATGGTCCCCAGTCGCTTTTTTCAGTGCCGTGGTAACTTTGGATGGTCGCCAAATGAACTCTTGTAAGTCAAGGACTAGCTGAATTTAGAAAATTCTTGAGTTGAATCTGCAGCTGAGATTTGGGTGCAAATCCAGAATTCCACAAGTTTTTATTTCCTTCCTCAAGTATATTCCAGGACTGACTCACATCCAGGGAGTTTCATGGTGGTTTTTCACTGCCTTCCAAGTTCTGTTTTTTCCACTTTGGCCTCACATTTTGAATGTAGTCAATAATTCAAGGGAACGTCGGGGAACAAAGGCGTATTTTAGAAGGGCTCAGCAATGGTTGTGCTGCCTGCCTGGATTACACAGGACCAGAAAAGGGTGGAGGTTGTATAAAAGAGAACTCCTGGTTGGGAAGAATGTTTGTATGTCGGATATAGAAATCTACACCCCTCCACCAATCTCCCCCAAAATTGACACAGAGGTAGCTTACTGTAGTCAAATTGTAGGCAACCACTCAAAGTTTTACATCAGTTTTAATTGGGCATTTTACTGTATAGGAGTGAGCTCCCGTTACTTGTCCCAGCTTCTGCCAACCTAGCAGTTCGAAAGCATGTAAAAATGCAAGTAGAAAAATAGGGACTATCTTTGGTGGGAAGGTAACAGCGCTCTGTGTACCTTTGGTGTTTAGTCATGCCGGCCACATTAACACGGAGAAGTCTTCGGACAGCGCTGGCTCTTTGGCTTTAAAACGGAGATGAGCACTGCCCCCTAGAGTCGGAAACGACTAGCACATGTGTGTGAGGGAACCTTTACCTTTACCTTTATGGTGTATAGGATTCTTTTTATCAAACCCTATAGTGATTACAGAAGCTACCATATGATTACAAATTCAGGGGTCTCCAAATGCAGAGAAACAATGGCAACAAATATATAGAGAACTGTAACCTTGATCATCAGGATTTTTGCAGCCCAGATGTACCAATTCCAAAACCTGCATTTTGGTTTCTCAAAGAGGCAATTTGCAGTTTAATCAGAACATAAGCAGCAAAGTAAAAATCTAAAATAGTTACTGGCAATTTATGAGCAACATCTTTAAACTCAGACATACTTTGGATGTTGTTTCTGCACCTCTTTGCAAAATTTGTATCATAAGAAAAGTGATTGTTTCTGTGAAGTGCTTGATTGTTAGGATGCCAAGTAGAGCTGGGGAAATGTTCTTTTATCCTATGATCTGAGGCCATGTTTTTCGTAGATGGGACATGTACAAGTTAGGAGGACCTAATTGGAGGCCACCTCTTGCCAACAAACAAAAATCAGGAGGCAGTAAAAGGCTTTGGCCCTAATTTGAGGACATGGGAATTTCAGGAAGAAAACACAAAACCTCTTATGTGGTTTAATTTTTACACTGGAAAATTAAATGATCTAAACAATATTTTGCTGTGAACTGGACTCTAAACATATTATTTACACATTTACCTTCCACCAGATCCCTGTAATTCTGAGCATTTGAAATTAAATACAAGTTATTTTTAAAAAATAAAACAAGACAATAAAAGTAAAACAAAAATGGTAGAGATGGCAGAATAACAATTGTATAGAAACAAAACAAAGCAACTTAGATCAAAAGGAGTTTCAGTCATCCTCACCAAAGACTTAGGTGAAGAGCCAGTCTTCAGGCATCTTCAAAACACCAGCAAGATAGGAGCCATTTGGATCTCATTCCAGAGGGCAGGCTACGCGACAGAGAAGTTGCGCTACCTGGGCCTGATAGAAGGCATTGCTTAATTGAAGGGACCAACCCTCCTAGATTGAAAACACCAGGTAGATACTATAAGAAATCCCTGAGGTAACCAGGCCCTCTGCCATGTAGACTATTCTTGGACCCAACATAAGCTTCAATTGATCCAGAATGCATGGGCAGTGAACAGCTTGCTTGGTATGCCCATATAACACTTTGGCACCTGCCTTTCTGGATAAGATTCTTCCAGGGATTCTTATGCTTTCCAGCTGTCAGGCCTGGGAAACCAGGAATGACATGTAAAGTGCAAGAAGTTTCTTTATTGCATGTTCACCCATGGACAAAATCTCACCAAACCAAAGCATACTCTGCTTATTATAACTGTCTGATAAATGCTAACAAAAATTAGGGAGGATCCTTCCTGGGCCACTTCCTGCACAGCAATGGTTCAAGATTTCTCTTTATTTTCCCCTCTGGTAGCTCAGCATCAGATTCCACCACACCACCAGACCACAAGTTCCCTGCTAGAGAGGTATATGCTTCTTACTAATCCTGTCCAGAAAAGCTGTTTGCCAGATGAAAATAAAAAAAACAATTAAACTTATGCATGTAAAGGTAACTATTGGTCTGCAACTGAGAAGAAGTATATTTTCACAACTGCAGAGCATGGTCTTCTTAAGGAGGCCAGCCAGGGGTGGGTTTCTACCAGTTCAGCCAAACTGTTTGTTGGAATAGGCTACCGGTTCGGTGAACCGGTAGCTAAACGCGGGCTGCACGCGCATTGGACCCGAAAATCAGCTGATCAGCTGATTTTTGGGCTTAAGGTGATGTACGCACAGTGCATGTCAAATACACGCTGTGTGCACATTACCTTAGAGCCAAAAATCAGCTAATTTAGCTACCGGTTCGGGTGAACTATTAGCTAAATTTAACTGAACCGGGAGCTAAATCAGCTGATTTTTGGCTCTAAGGTGATGGGTGTGCAGCGCATGTTTGATGCGTGCTCTGCACGCATTACCATAGGCCCCAAAACCTGCTGATCAGCTGATTTTCAGGCCCAAAGTGCGCATGCAGCATGCGTTTGGTGCACATACACGCATGCAAAATCCCCACACCAACAAACCAGTTGTTAAACTGGAAGAAACCCACCCCTGAGGCCAGTTATGTGTCAATTAGTAAAGGGGTTTTGGGATATGCTCTAAGTTCTCACATGTCTGGACAGAGGCTACAATTGATTTTGACTTTTAAAGGTCCTGTGTGCATTTGAAAAATGAAGTCCTGTGATTTTGAAGAATGCAACTTCAAGATTCCACAACCTTTGTTAAATCTTCAATTCCGATGAAATGAGGACGCGAGAAGTGACTCTTAAGAACAGCTCTTTATTATGGACTCCAGCAAACAGACGACCAGCCCCTTTTACCGTGGCTTCTTTTATAGCAACTCTCAACCAATCATCGGTCAGCCAGGATTCAACCTGGCCACGGACCAGAGTAAAGACTACCTCTCACTCCTTCCAGATTGGTTGATCAATTACAATATCTAACACCCCTTCCCCCCAGATAACACAATATATTCACCAACAGATAAAATCTTTCAAATGTCCTGGCCTTTTACAAGACCTAGTTGACCGTCGGGATTCCATTGGTGGACTAGTGGCAGCTGATTCTTCACTTCCTTTGATATTTGGTGGCAGATCTTGGGATTCCCCAACTACGTCATGAAACCCCTCCTGGTTACCCGTTAATACTGGTTCTCTAAAAACTGGTTGTAACTCCTCCACTTTCGTCATTTCCATCCCGAAGTTGTCCAACTCGTCTTCTACGGGAGGATCAAACAGTATGCTATTAGACCCTGAGTCCCTCTGTTGTGAGACGTTAACTACTCAGCGTCTTAACTGATCTACATGGCGCCACCATAACCTACCATCAGTTAACCTAACTATATATGACCTAGGACCCGTTATTTGTTCTATTTTGCCTAACTCCCATAGGGGGCCCCAGCATAATTCCTGGCAAACACCAATTGTCCTATGCTGAAAGTCCTCATCTTCCCTGAGTGTGTTTCCTCCTCCATTGGTGAATAGTGGGGGTGTATTCAGTCTAATACCGATCGTAGTTTCTGTCCCATTAATAGCTCCATAGGACTCCTTTTCGTAACTGTGCTAGGTGTAACATGCTGCCATGCTAAGAATTTATCTATGCGTAACTGCCAATCCCCTTGCTCTAATCTGCTAAGGGCCTCTTTCACTGAACGTACTGTTCTCTCCGCCATCCCATTGCTGGAAGGGTGGAAGGGGGCTATCGCATTCCAAGTTCAGCAAGGTATCCCTCGAAATTAGTGGCCGTGAACTGTGGCCCATTATCCGATACCAACACATCCGGTAGCCCATGAGTCGAGAATAGGCGTCTCAGCACCCCAATGACTGCCTCTGCAGTAGTAGATCTCATTAACTCAATCTCCACCCACTTTGAGAAGGCATCGACTACAATGAAAAATGTATGGCCATGAAAAGGGCCAGCAAAATCAACATGAATTCTAGACCAGGGCCCCCTTGGTTTTTCCCATTTCTGAGCTGGTGCCTTAGGTAGAGCTGCCCTAGTTTCTTGACAAGGGGTACAAGTAGTAACCCACTCCTGAATTTCCTGATCCATATTGGGCCACCACATGTAACTCCTAGCCAGTGCTTTCATTTTTACAATGCCCGGGTGGCCCTCATGAAGAGTCTTGAGTACCCAACCCCGCAAACATTTAGGCAAAATTACCTGATCACCCCACAATAGACATTCCCCTTGTTCCGACAATTTGTCCTTTTTAGACGCAAAAGGTTTAAATTCATCCTTAAAGGGCCCATTGGGCCATCCCCTCCACACCCAGTTCAAAATAGTCCAGAGGGTGTGATGCAGAACGCCGAGCAACTTCAGCCGAGGTGACTAGGCCAGAGTTCAAGCAATCTATCAATGGGATGGGCATTTCCCCTTCAAACTCAGCTTTGCTCTCTGGAAGGGGGCAACGGCTTAAGGCATCCGCATTACCTATTGATTTCCCAGGTCGATGTAGCAAGGTATAGGAGTATGCTGCTAAAAAAATTGTCCATCGAGTCAACCGTGGGGACAATGCGGAGGGGGTAGGGCAGTCTCCCGCCAGGAGTCCCAACAGTGATTTATGATCCGTGATGAGTTCAAATGAGTGTCCAAACAAATATTCATGAAATTTCTTAACCCCAGCTACTGCAGCCAATGCTTCATGATCCAGCTGGCTGTAGTTTCGCTCTGCTGGAGATAGTGTTCTTGAATAAAAAGCAATTGGAGCTTCTGTCCCATTTGGTAAACAATGGCTCAATACAGCTCCCACCCCAAATGGAGAAGCATCACAAACAAGGATTAGCGGCAATGTTGTATTGTATTGGACCAGGAGACTATCATCAGATAGGAGGCGCTTGACTGCCGCAAATGCAGCCGCCTCCTTCCTTCCCCAGGCCCAACTACAACCCGTGGCCAATAGTTTATGCAAGGGTTCAGCCATAGTTGCCTTGTCTTTTAAAAAAACACTATAAAAATTAAGAAGACCCAAAAAAGCCTGAAGGTCTGCCTTATTTCAAGGCGTTGGTGCCTCCCTAATAGCCCTGACCTTTTGTTTCATTCGGTGTATTCCCTCACTGTCAATCATGTATCCTAGGAACTCAACTTCCCGAACCCCAATAAAACATTTATCCGGGCACACTCGTAGCCCAGCATTTCTAAACCTTAGAAGAACTTCCCATAAGCGGGAGCATAACTCTTCCTCTGACTGTGCAGAAATCATGATGTCATCAAAATATGGAAGAACGCCTGGAATGTTACTTAATAGGCGCTCCATAAAACTCTGAAAAGTCCCTGGAGCAATACTAACCCCGAATTGTAACCGCGTGCACTTAAAAGCACCCCGGTGAGTGACAATAGTCTGAGCTTGCGCAGTAGCATCATCCACCGGCAATTGCTGGTATGCTTGAGCTAGGTTGAGCTTAGCAAAAATCCGCCCCACCCCCAAGGAATGGAGTAGATGTTGAACTACTGGGACAGGGATAGGGGCTCTGCTGGAGTGCCTTATTTAACGTACACTTATAATTGGCACATATGCGCATGGACCCATGACTCTTAACTGGAGTCACTATAGGGGTTTCTCATTTAGCGTGGTCAATGGGTACAAGAATGCCCTATCGAATGAGCTTGTCCAATTCCGCATCAATCTTTGGCTTAAGAGCGAATGGGACACATCTTGGCTTTATCCGAATTGGGGCCACATTTGGGTCAAGGCTAAAAGAAATGGGGGTTCCGACATACTTGCCGAGCTCTGGTCGAAAAACGTCCTGGAATTCTTCAATGAGAGGGTTGGTACAAGAGCTGGAAATCACATTGATACCAGTAACTCCTAGCCCCCAAAACGTCAAACCAGTCCAAGCCCAGCAGGTCCAAAAGATCCCCGTCCACAATAGTTGCCACCAAGTCTCCCTGAAAAACCTTAAACGAAACTGCAAGAGTTACACGCCCCAACACAGGGATGCGATTTCCCTGGTAATCGGAGAGTCTTGCAGCCTGATGGGAAAGTTGATTTTTCTTCATAGTCGGCTTAACCTGCCAAAGGGTTTGCCAAGATAAGATAGTTACTGAGGATCCCGTGTCCACCTCTAACTCACATGGGGATCCCTCAATACCTAACGTGACTTTCAGCTTCTTTTTCCAATTAACATTAGTCTTGGCGACCCTTATGTGGTATGTATCAGGGGAATCTGGTTCCCGCCTAAATTTGCGAGGTTTCCAGCTCCCCTTAGGCACCCTGGGCTTGTCCGCTCGAGCAGGCTCACTCGCCTGTACATCTCTGCTGGGCAATTGTGCTCTACCGATTCGTGCCAAATGGCCCTCCTTGTTGCAGCGTCGACACGTGACATCACAATATCTGCAGCTTGCTCGAGCGTGCTGGTCTCCACAGCTGGCACACGACATAAACTTTGACGTCTGACCCCTGGAATCAGTCTTACAAACTTCTTCCTCACTGCTTTCTGATTCTTCGTCCTCCGCCTGGTGACTTCTGAGCTCATTAGGGGTCATTTTCATTGGCACAGGGTTAATAGGATATCTCCTCAGTGACTCAGCAGCTTTGTTAGAAGATTCCGCCGCCCTCGACTCATTTATAGCAGTTTTCAGCATTAACCCCTCTCTTCCCAATAGTCTTCTCTGCAACCGACAGTCTCTGACCCCACAAATCAATTGGTCCAACAAGGTATCGTCTAAATCTTTAAAATCACAATGGGCCGCAGCTTTTCGCAGCACAGCCACATACTGACTAATGGACTCATTTTCCTGCTGAACACAATGACGGAAGTCATACCGTCGAACAATTTTTGATGGAGTTGGACCATAATGAGCTTTCAGGCTGTCCTGAAGCATCTGCCACGATATGCTCGTGATTGGGTCTGGCCCAGCCAATGACTCAGCCATATCGAAGACCTCCGGGCCACAATGACTTAAAAACAAAGCCCTCTTCCTATTATCCGCCAAATCTTGAAGATTATTGGCTTCTAAAAAACAGTCAAACCTTGCCATATATGAGGACCATGTCTCCTTCTCCGGGTTGAAGGGCGTCGGTGGTGCAAACGCTGAGGAACTCTAAATGGAAACACTAGGCGTTGAGGAAATGCTTGAAGTTGAGGGGTTTGAAGTATCCATTTCCGCTCTAGTCGAGCCACGAGGCTTCCCTTTTCTTCTGGTCAGTCTTCTCCTTTGTTGTCCTCAATCCCACCTTCGTCGCCAGTGTTAAATCTTCAGTTCCGATGAAATGAGGACGCGAGAAGTGACTCTTAAGAACAGCTCTTTATTACAGACTCCAGCAAACAGACGACCAGCCCCTTTTACCGGGGCTTCTTTTATAGCAACCCTCAACCAATCATCGGTCAGCCAGGATTCAACCTGGCCACGGATCGGAGTGAAGACTACCTCTCACTCCTTCCAGATTGGTTGATCAATTACAATATCTAACAACCTTTTTATACAAAAATGGAGCATCAATCTGATCAAGAGCAACTTCCAGCTTCAGTGTCATGCATCACAGGGCTTCAGAGCCATGGCCTCTGCAACAAGACAGACTGCTGACAAACTGGTATGAAATCTGGTTTTGAAGTTTTAAGGAAGAAAATAGTTTCTTCAGAGCAATCTTTCTGGGCTGTTGTAATGGTTTTGCAATCCTGAAGAAGGTAATGAGATAATTAAGATACCAGACTGAAAACCAGAAAATAGTTAAGTTCTAGTCTTACCTTAGGCATGAAAACCAGCTGAGTGATCTTGGACCAGTCATTCTCAGCCCAATCTACCTCACAGAATTGTTTTGAAGGAAATAGAAGGAGGATTGGTTATGTTTGCCACCTTCAGTTATTTATAAAAATAATAAAAGTGGAATAAAACTAAATAAAATTAAAAACACACAGAAAACCTAGGTTATGCATGCAACTCTCACCAGGCAGCCTATGAAATGGGAGTGGCCCTCTTTTAGATCCCTGTAAAGTACCGTATTCCTGCAAGGATACATCATTTTTAGTTTTTGTTATATACATATCAATGACTGTACATTACCCTAAAGGATTTTATTGATATTTTATAGTCGCTGAATTAAAAGCAGTTAGAAAGAGCAGTTCAAGGGCAGCTATGTTTATATTACTGTGATGACTGTTGCTATCACAAATCTAGAAGCAATTTTTCTGATTTGCTTTAATATATGGGAAATCTCTAATCTGAATTTGAGAGAGATGGTTTTTCTATTCTTAGAAAATCAGAGCATTTCAGGTTACTCCAACATTTTTGATTCAACCCATTAATACCTACTGATATGGGAAAAGTATATCTTTTCTAAATACTGACTAAAATATATGGAGTGTATTTGAATTAAAGACTTGTTTTCCCACATTAAATGCAATGGTTATTTCGCTGCAAAAAAAGAACTTATTGTATACAATAACCTTAGGCTCCAACAATATGTATTAAACTTACTTTAAAAGACATTTAATCTATGAAGCAATCTTTAAATGAAGGGCAGAATATAAATGAAACAAATACATTTTTAAAAGTGTATTTTGAATCACAGTGACCTTTCTGCGTGTCCCAATCTACTGAGCACAAGGGACAGAGAGATGTCAATTAAAATTCTTCCTGTTACTTCTTTATCTCTCATTTTGGTTCATCTGCATGTCCTGTCTGCCTCGCAAAAATTACCGCATAAGCTCTTTCTCAAAGACCATCTTGTATAATATAAGGTTCCAATTGCCTGGTCTACCATGAAGTGGCTTCTGATCTTTTCTTGCTCTGCACTCAAAAGTATTGCTGACTTCTTCTGGCAGAAGTGACACTGTGTGGTTTGTTCACTGCACTTCATTTCAAACACTCCAAAAGTCTACTGTGTGTGGTGGCAAAAATAAATCTGATCTTCTTGGACATTGGATGTTACCCTTTATGACCATTTTTTGAGTGTCTGCCCCTTTGTGAAAGACTCTTCCCCCAATGATGATTAAGTCGTTCTGAGGTAAAGTTGACAAGAGTTCTGCCACTTTCTTCTTCTGGCCTAAGCGACAAGAAAAGTAAAATAATGGGTTCTTTTCCTTGTGGTTCACTGCGGGATATGAAAAGTACAAGGAGGAGTCAACAGAGATAGATTCATACAGGTGTATCAATGGAAATCATATGGCTTTAACAACCTGCCCTTGGTTAGAAAAGTGATGGGTGCTTGCTTTCTTGCCAATTGGGGATCATAGTAATACATGTCTGAACAGTCTTGTTACCAAAGCTAGGACAGGATTAATACGGAGAGGAATTTCCTAATTGTTTAGCATGAGAAACAAGTGCATTAAGGCTGCTGTGCAGAAAAATCTTGAATGGGCTTTTTTCTGTGAGGCGGCTGATCACAGGATGAATGAGCTGTTTCCAGCTCACTTATACTCTGACTACTTGCCTGTCAAGATGCTACCTAGGAACCAGGCACTGCCTATTTTTCCTTTACATTTCCTGAGGTTTAGCCATTTGCTCATTTGCAACAAAGCCAACAAAAGATTGATAATAACTTAAAGCTGACAGATTTGTTTAGTATGACCATGGCCAAGGATAAACTTTCATGAAGTACAATCATTCAAATGTGTGAAAAATTTGCCATAACTGTAAAAGATGGGCAAGCACACACACAAACACAGGAATCAAGTGTTAATGAAATGAGTTACGTGTTCTATTGTGATTATTTCCAATAGCAGAAGCAAGTAACATTTGTTATGAAGAAAGCAGCTTTATAATTTATTCTTGCTGAATGTAGCTTATTTATTTACCAGAGTCCTTCACAAAGATTTCCCTTTGCGGTACTGATTTTTAAAAGATCTGTGTATGCACAAAAACACAAGGATATATTTCACAAGATTCATGTAGGTGTTATCACTGTGCTGATTCTTTGAATTCTTTCCATAATCCAGATAATTTGTCTCCCAGTTGTTCAGCCAGTAAACTGAGCTTAGCTGTTTCTCTTATCAGGAAGTTCCTGCCATAAAGAGATACTTAAGTTAGAGAGTGTGAGAAATGTTCCACAAGTACCCACCCAATAAACTTCCATTGTCTAGTGCCCTCCTGATGTACTAATTTGGCTGACTTGAGCAGCACATTGGAAGAATCTTAAAAAGGAGAGGACCCTGAAATATGGAAATGTAGCAGCAACCAGGTTAAAAGAAGATCAACAGCAAAATTGAAGTCCATTATTGCTCCTAGGCGTGTAATACTAGTGGCAATCTTCCTGTTGTGGCTGCTGCTTTTCCTCCAATCTGTAGCTGTTTCTATAACAGCACAAACAAATTGCAACGGGTGGTGGGAGAGCCTGGTGATTGGGAACAGGTAGTTATGTTGCAGAAATGGGAGTCAAATGGAAGGTGGGGCATCCCATTCTCCTACTACCGTACATCCTTGCCATGGTCACTACCAAAAGTGGTGCCCACTGGGAAAATAACAAGATTTGTGTTGGTAAAAGATGAAAAACATATTTATATCAGTTCAGATAAATCGAAAGTTAGGTGGCCACTTATGGCTTCTCAGTGTCAACCACCTGTTGAAAAGGTGATCTCTCTGCCAAATGGCTTAATGGCCCTGGAGCTAATTAACACCTTTACTCTCATTCTTGCCTTTCATATCAATTCATGCACCTTCACAAATGACCTAGCAAGCTGTGGATGACAATCACCTGACATTACATACCTTGTTTCAAGAATAACTGGTGTTTGGACAGCATTAAACAAATACTCAGCTGCTTTAGGTGACACTTCATTTACTAATGAATATATATTGAATGCAATTGTATCAGGAATAATCAGCCAATCGCGACGAACGTGCCTCTTTGAGGTGGCTTTGGCTTCAGTTT
>JANHFQ010003795.1:127860-143941 GCA_032468035.1 Aparallactus werneri
TTTTGTAAAATTCTTGGACATGGTACCAAGTGCCCCGATGACAATGGGTATCACTATTACATGTTTCATCCATAATTGCGTAGTTTCGATGGCCAGCTCGCAATATTTCCATCAGACTCATGAATATTCATCATTTAAGGACTCCAGGGTTGGTTAAAAAGCCTGGTTAAAAAATGTTATAGCGAGGTGGTTTCAACATTCTGCCATTATTTTCTCATCTATGAGAGGTTGGTTGACACCTGCAAGCCACTTAAGGTTGCTGCATCAGGTAATGAGCACACAGGTGCAACATAGCCCTGTTCCAAGAGACTCTCATTGGCGTTTTCCCACTTGGCAAACGGAGCTTATTCTCAGGTGCCATCAGTTTAACCAAGCCTCGCTCTTAACCCCTCGCCTCCCCAGAATGGTTTGCTACAGGCGTGTGGGCGGCACCTCTCCTTCCGCTCACTTTCAGTCTCGAGTGGGGGCAGGGGGGAGGTTGGTCACAGATTTCCTCCTTCTGACACTCTTTCAGAGCCACACTTCCTCCGGCACTTTGCTTTGAACGCCGCACCTTCGCTTCTCTAGAGGTAAGTCTAGCGAGGTGAGCTGCAGTGGGCATCCAGTCAGGCGACTGACGCGCAGGACGGCAGGGTGCCCCCCACCTTCCTGTGCAGCGGACTGCGGGGAGCCGCGGAGTTCAAGTCCGCTTCGTGGAGCTCTTGTTTCCGAGCCGGGGTCTGAAGGAGGCTCTTTGTCAGGCGCAGGGAAGACGAGGTGGCGGCAGCCGGCACTTCCGCGCCGGCGCCATGTGATGGGATCCTCCACGCGGATGGAAAGGGCAGGAGAATCCACCTTGGAGGGGGAAAGTCCTCGGGTGCGAGAGTCCTTCTCTCTCGGAGAGAGTCCACTTTGGCCGGCGATTGTTGGTGGGCGAGGGGGGGTTAATCCCCGGCGGGCGCAAGAACCAGTAGCAACCGGCGGCGCGGCTGATAATTCTGCTTTGCGCAATTGGCCAGCTGGAGGGCTGCAGCCCTACGCCGTATTGCTTACAGCCGGGATGGAAGCCCTACAGAGACGAAGAAGCTTACTTCCGGAGAAGCAGGCTTGCTTAGGGGATCGGGTTATTTATCCCATTGTTTGCCCTACGCCCTTTCGCTTTCTTAGACCCGCCAGTCGCCTTTACGCAAACGGTTCACACACTCCTCCTTTGCAAGTTGCATTTCCCTCCCGCGGCTCGTTTCCTTTGCCTGCCTTCTCTGCGCCCCTCGGGGAACCCGAGGGGCGCATAGGAGCAGGTGAAAGCTGTTTTGTCGAGGAAGGCAACGCAAAGCGAGAAAGGTGCAGAGAAGACCTTCAACTTGTTAA
This sequence comes from Aparallactus werneri, assembly GCA_032468035.1. Taxonomy (NCBI): domain Eukaryota; kingdom Metazoa; phylum Chordata; class Lepidosauria; order Squamata; family Lamprophiidae; genus Aparallactus; species Aparallactus werneri. The sequence goes on from JANHFQ010003795.1 coordinate 129,208, forward strand.
AAGTTGTCATTAGCTGAATACAGAAGCTCCCCTGACCACATTAGACCCGTACAGCTGGACTGAAGACCAGTTCTAGTCCTGCCTTGGGCATGAAGCCAACTGGGTGCCCTTGGGCCAGTCATTCACTCTCAGCCCTAGGAAGCAGGCAGTGGCAAATCACTTCTGAAATCTTACCTAGAAAATGGTCTGGCTTGTCAGGTAGTCACTCACACTCACACACACAACACGCACATGACCAAATTAGGATGTGTGTTGCACCAGAAAGGAAATTACTCATCATGCTGTTCCTATTCTAGCTGCAAACAAAAGACTTTAAAAAAATGAATATACTCCTAACCCATGGAGCCAATGAAAAGTCTCAGATTCCTTTCTCTCCTATAGTAAATGTAAAAGACTATTGAAAATTAATCAGGCACTCACATACCATTGCTTGCTATTTTTATTCATTTGGGAGAAGAAAGCATCTTAAGTCAGACTTCAGTTACACTTGCTCTATAACTTTTTGAAAAGGTAAACAAAAAACATTCCCTTAACATTTGAAATAATATGCACACTTAAGTAATTATCACCTGCTTCCTCATCTCTTCTCTTTGAAGTGAAACATGCTTGTTCACTAAACATCCCATACTTTGTGTGGAACTATAGGAGCTTGCCTGCCTGGGCTGCAGTCATACAAGTTTCTTAGATGTAACTCTCATTAAACTTAATGAACTTCTCATTAGACATGCATATAAAATGTCAATGTTGGGGCCCCTTTTTAAAAAAAAAGACAACTTCTTGTGGTTTTAGTGAAAAGATTTGTAGGAGAGCTATGTTAGACTGGCAGCCAAAAAACAGGTGGAGTCTGGTTGCACTTTTTCCGATTAACTGAATATTGACATTTGCTGAAGATAATTGCTGCAAAATGAAGCAGGCGCAGTTCTCCTCTGTGGGTGGATCTCTGCACAGATTTTGTGTAGTCTGTCAGGAAGCTGCCATTGGTTAGCAAAATAAAAAATAAATCCCTATTTGCTTGAACTAGTTTATATAAATGGAACACTATCTTGCAATGCTGTTTGATGTAGATTTTGAAGAGCTGGTACTTTGGCAGAGTCTGGATGCTACGATAGGTACCAATTTGTTTATGATACTATACCACTTTTGAGATGGGCCTTATTAATAGGTTTACAAAACTGTTAACCTGTAGTCTCAGCCTATAGCCATTTGTTTAGCAATCTTTGGAAGTTACAACAGCAGTGGAAAAAAAATAAGTTACTTAAGAACTTTGTAGCCTTCCCATGGTCACACAATCAAAATGAGAGTGCTTGGCAACTGGCATTATTTACAATGGTTGCAGCATCTCAGGGTTATGTGTTTGCTGTTTGCAACCTTCCCAGCTGGCTTCCGATAAGCAGTCAATGGGGGAAGCCAGATTAGCTTACTGACTGCATTCTTCGCTTACAATTGCAGGGATTTGCTTAACGTTCATGGCAAAAAGGTCACAAAATCAGGCATGTCTCACTTTAACAATTGCTTAGCAACTAATTGTAGTTGTAAATCGAGGACTACTGTAGAAGTCTGTTGAAGAAAGCTAATTAATAGAGGTGGCAGCTTTTCAAGTTGTTTGTGTTTTCATTCAGTCATGGTGAAATTATGTTGAAATTCTGCATTTGCACTGGTAATTTAGTGTATTACAATGAAAAGTAAGGTAGTTCTTTTTCCCAAATGAGTTATACTTTAAAGTAGAAAAATAATTTTAGATTTGGTCTGCAAACAGCAAAAGAGGCAGGCAAGGATTTTTTTTTGTCCAATATCCATTTAAGAGGGGGAAAGGGAAGAATTACCTTAAATGTAGGATCATGTGCTTTTCAGAGAAATGTAATACTTTAAATAATTGTTATGCTAGTATACAGAATAGCCCCCTTTGCTACATTTTGCAATTTAAATGCCTTTTAAATGCTAGAATTTTTAACATTTGTAATGCATTTTAAGATTTTCCTTTGAAGAATGCTCAACAATGTATCTGACTTCCAAACACAAAAGCCACTTAATAAGGAAGGTAACTGTCTCTTTGAGAATGTGAACTGATAAAAAGGACTCCTCCCCAACATGCTTTCATTGTGTCCCTAAGTGCACGTGAAATTTCTTTTAAAATCTCACTACTTGTTATGAATATGAAAGAAAACGGAAAGGAACGAATTTATAAGGCAACAATAATTTATTTGTAGGTTACAATGAATGTTGAACATGAAATCAACCTGTTAGTTGAAGAAATTCGACGGCTGGGAACCAAAAGTAAGTATGACTAAATGGCTGTAGAAGGAATATAAAATTAATAGACTCCAAATGTTGTAGAATATGTGACATAATTTCCAATGTATATTGGTCTAATATTTCCAGAAGGCACTGTATTGGGAAAAAACTGCAACGCAGGAAATCCTGCAGAGAAAGCCCCATTTTGAAAAGTAAGATTTAAAACTCAAGATACAAGATTTTGTTCTTACAACATGAGGTAGATTGGATGAAAATCAATAGAGTTCAGTAAACTACTGACAACAGTCCAAACTTTAAAGGAAGTGGTTAAGGCTTTTGCTTCAAGCCAGTCTGATAAGTTTGTTACAGGATATAAATTGTTTATGTGCTATCAAGTTGGTATCAATTCTTAGTGACTATATTTTCTCCTGTTCCCAATCTGGTTCTTCTGGTCTTTCAGTGGTGCATTTATGACCACCTTAATTACGCCATCCTCTTTCTGTCTTTATTTTTATCTTTCCCAATATTATAGACTTCTCTAGAGAGCTATGTCTTCACATAATGTATCCAAAGTGGGGTAATTTGAAACCCATGAGAACCCAGAGTTGGTTTGATGGTCAATTTGTTTGTTTTTAGCTATCCAAGTCCAGAGGACTTCTCCAACACCAACAGGATATAAATATTGATTACTAAACAGCATGGGAGCCCCCAGACTATTTAAGCCAACAGCATGCATCTCTAGTTCTAATAGCATTATATAGAATAACCAGACTGCCAATTTTCTGTCAAAGGCCCCCTGTGCTTCTGAAAACTGGTGCCAAGTTTCCCATACACTCATAGTTACTAATGCAAACTTTACTTGTGACATATAGACAACCATTTAATGGAAAACAATTACAGTATTTTGAGGGGATGCCTATTGCTTGTGGAAACATGGCAACAATGAGACATGTCGATTGATTCATCATGTTATCTTTGTTTACTTATTGAATATTAATTAGGTCATAATTTATGCAAGAGTCCAAAACTATATTTGATTCCCAGTAAGTAACTGGAATTTTTTCATAGTTTTCCTGATTTTAAAATAAAATATTAAATAAAATTAAATAAAACTGGATTCTTATGTGCATGTTACTCATTTGATATAGTTTGTTATTTGATCTAATGGATTTGGATTTTAATAATAATTTTTACTCATTTATGTCTCCGAGTGCATGTTTTGTTTAAAAGTTAACATATTGATTGTATTTTCACATTTACATTGTGATGAATTTGGCTACGGATACAATAACCTTATTGATCTTCAGGTCCAAAGACTTATTGGGAGCTAAAATTAATGACCTTGAAAATCTCCAGGTCCAAAGACTTATTGGGAACTAAAATGTTAGTATGTCATTTCATCCTCATGCTTTCTTTTGTCCAGATCCTGATGGAACATTGAGTGTGAAGTTTGGAGTACTGTTTGCGGATGAGAAATGTGCCAACCTTTTTGAGGCTTTAGTGGGAACCCTGAAAGCTGCAAAACGACGAAAGATAGTTAGTTATCCTGGTGAACTGCTTTTGCAAGGAGTTCATGACAATGTTGATATCTTGTTATTGCAGGATTAGTTACTTTCCTAGAAAATGGCATTTTCATTAGGTATCTATATGTAACTCAGATCAAGATGCATTTGATTGAAAATATATCTTCCTATTTATCTTTATAGAATTATATATAAAAATTCTTTGAAGGCCTTTTAAGAAATTCTTTTCTGAAACTCTTGCTACATAGTTGGTTGGGCCTTTTGGGGGGATTGCATTCTCACATGTCTGAAATGTTGTTAAACTTTGAGAATTCCTTACAAATTAGCAATATTAACAACCTAATCCCTGCTACAAACTTCCAAAGATGAATTTATGGGGATTCTGTGATTTCTCTGCAAGAATGAAAATTATTCTGGTCAAATGAAGCATTCAAGCTGATAGTTTCATCTGAAACTGAATATTTGATATGGTCTTTATGCATAGATTTCTCATGTGGCACTTTCTGAACTGTGATACTTCAGAGGAACTATGTAGTTATAAAAGCAATGGCAGACAGGAATTTTTTTTTGCATTCTCATTAATGAAGGATAGAATGTTATGGAAATCATTTCAAAGAAAATAATGTAAAAAAAATGTGTCATTAGTATGTTATTTTTCACTTAGTTGGTTATAAAGTGATTAAGACAAGGTGTTTTGTCTTTTATTATTACAATAATTTCTCCAGCAATCGGCAAATCAGATATAAATTAAATTCTGAGGAAATACTCAGAAAGGATAAATTCTTTGCAGTATTTCATTGCTAAATAGGAGTCTTGCTGTTGAGAAATTGTGCATCCAGTTTCACCTCCCACAAATCTGAGAATCTCAAAAGACCATTTGTGTCTAACTCATATAATATTCCTTTCTCAAGGTGAAGTTAGAAAGGGAAGTGGGAGGACAATCCTCCCTCCTATTCCTCAGAATCCAGTTTCTCTATAAGGTTCATTACTTGATGGTGATACCCTTCTGGGAAATGGGTGTACCTTAAACAAACTGTGTAGATCACTTCAGAAAGCACTAAGTATTATCCAAACTGCTGTTAAGGCAAGTTCATTCCTTTTCTATTTGGTCTGTTTGAGAAAGAAATTGAACAGGGTGTTTGAAATGCTCATCGGAACCCTTTCTGGCAGGCATCAGGGAGTGAACACTTGAAAGATAGAATATGACATAAAATGAGAAGAACAGGAAGATTGCCTCATAGAGGACATGAACATGCAAAATTGGTAGAATTATACAAGACTATCTCAGAGAGATTCATTCTTTTAGTTTTTTACAAGATGATTGAAGTGCACTTTTCATTACTATAATTCATTAGGAAACTAGCAAATCACCAATTCTTTTTCCCTTCCTTTCTCCCCTCCTACCCAAATACTTGAGAATTAAAGACTGTCTAAAGGCAACAAGAGTGTCATTTTGTTCTTTAGCCCTTATTCTATGCATTCTATTCTATTCTTTGCATGATCCTTTTGATAATTGACTCAGTGGCTAGCTAGTCTTCCTTAGAAGTCCCTAAATGGCTTCAAAGTAAAATACTTCATCAATAAATAAAAATCTGGGAGTTATTTTTAGCCATTTTATTCTGTGAAAAATATGCCTTTAATCAAATAAACATTTCATGTATACCGGGAACATTTGGTCTCAAAAATACATATTTTTGGTATTTACAATAAAATATTTCCAATTCTTGCTGGTGTGGTTTGTTTCTTGAATTCTGGAGTAGCTCACCTGAGCACTGGAATTCTTATTTTGTAAACATCCTCTTTGCCAATTCTGTACACATTTGTATTCACTTTCTCAAGATGAAAGCATTCAAGAAAAAGAAAAGAGTTTGTTATGGTGATGGTGGAGAATAGGAAAGCAATGATACTTACCGTATATACTCAAGTATAAGTCGATCTGAATATAAGTCGAGGTACCTATTTTCACCCATGAAAACTGGGAAAAGTTAGTGACTCGTGTTTAAGTCGAGGCATCAATTTAGCCCTGAAAATCAGCTGTCTTAGTTATGGTTGGCCATTTTGAATATTTGAATTTTTATTTTTTTTTATTTTTTTTCTGGGCCCTCCCAGCAAACCGCTGTGCTGCTGCAAGCAGAGATTTTTGGGGCCTAAGGTGATCCCCATGCAGCGTGTTTGGTACACACTGCACGGGCATCACCTTAGGTCTCCAAAAATCAATTGAGCTGAGTATAAGTCGAGGGTGACTTTTTCAACCCATTTTGGGGGCTGAAAAAGTAGATTTATATTCGAGTATATATGGTACTCATGTAAATTAGAGCAACAAGCATTTTTGAAAGGGGTATAATGAATCTATTGGTATTCCGAAAATTGAAGAACAGATTGTAGTTAGCTGGTCTAAACTGAGTCACAGTTGTTGTATATACACTGAATGCTTATGCACCAGAGACAAATTCCTTGTGTGTCTAATCACACTTGGCCAATAAAAAATTCTAATTCTAATTCTATGGATTGTGAGCAAATTTCTTTCAAAGCATAGTAGGGATATTCCAGGAATTTGCTTCAAAGTCTAATCCAATATTGTTTCAAGTCTTGAAACAATTTCTCCTATTGCTTTTTTATCTCTCCAGATAAAATGCTATAATTACCTAGAATGTCATATTAAAAATATTGTGACTTACATAATACATTGGCACTGGGTTCAGAGAATATCTAGAATCATTATCTACAACCATTTGTTGTAATGGTTGCACTGCTGGAGGAATTTATATAAAAACTAGTATTCTGCATTTTTTCATCTGTGTAAGCAGGAAGCAAGCAAGATTGCATCTGCCATCAATGTGCACCACAACTTGTCAAACTGCTCTCTGGGTTCTCCATTGTCCTACTTTCTGCCTGGGGTCTTGATAAGGTTATTGTTCAGATGAAAGACTTTCATCCAAGGAGATATTCATGCTATTACCCACTGGAATATGGATAGGGCAGCACAGGAAAAGAAATCTCTTCCCCATTAATCTTAAGTGGTCTTGGCGTACGTGGTGCTAGATTCCAAATCAATATGGAGCACTCCACAAAAGGCTGTTTATTCTAATAAAAGCAACACAGTCAGAGGTGGTATTCAGCCAGTTCTGACCACTTCGGGAGAACCGGTAGCGATAATTTTGATTGATTCAGAGAACCAGCAAATACCACCTCTGATTGGCCCCTCCCCACCTCACCTTGCCCCTTCCAGGAGTTTCCATGTGCCCCTATTTGGCTGCCAAAGGCTTTTAGGGAAGTTTTCTAGGCCAAGAACAGGGCACAGGGTGTGTGGCACTGCCCCCCACGTCCCTATTTGGCTGCCAGGAGGCTTCAGGGAGGCTTTCTAGGCAAAAAATTGGGTGTGGGGGATGCGGCGGCCCACCCAATCACATGACTGCATAGCCATGCCCATCAAGCCACCCCCACAGAACCGGTAGTAAAAAAAATTGAATCCCACCACTGATACACAGTGAAGATTTGAGAGAATAATTTTAGCTGCAGCACATTACTACCTTCAGCTCAGTATTTGGTAAACAGTCTGAGCAAACAAAAGAGGGAGGGAACTGAAGCAGATATAAAACTACCCACAACTGAATGAAAAGGGTCACTTCTGTGACTAATAGCATTCCTTCCCAACTCTTTATCAATTCTCCCAGGGTATCCTAAGCTTTGTACTTGGGTTTTTACATCCAGCCGCATAAAATCTATTTCTTCAACCAAGTTGCATTTCAAAAAGAAAAAAAAATCCTTTCTAGCCTCTCCTCCACATAAATACCACCACTGGCATTTACTGGAGATCTGGTTCTTAACAGATCTCAACTAGCCAGCCGGCTGCTCTACCTTGAGAGACGCTAGTTATAACAAGCCAGCAGGTTATTCAAAATATGAGCTCCCTTAATCCATTAGACTGTGGTTATTCTCATACAATCTGATGGAAAACAACATTACATCCCTAAGAAGGAGGATACAAGGGAGCTCTTTCCATTGAACATTTTCAGACTGAGCAGACAGACAGAGAGGCCAAAAGCAGATAGAAACCACAACAGTAATACAATTCTTTGTTACCTCACGATAATAAAGTAACTCCCAATGAGCAAAATAAAATGTAAAATTATTTGAAAACACACAGAGAGAATGGGATAGAAAAACAAGGTTTTTCCTTTGCAGGGAAAGGCAGATTTAAATAATCAGAAGGCACATATTAATACAAATAAAACAGCACAGAACCAGGTTTTCTACATTTTACATAATATAATCATATCATTAAAGGTCCAGCAGCATACCTGGAAATCTGGGCTGTTGGGGAAATTTCTTTCAGTAAAGATAGACAAAAATGTGTCCTTCCCCATCACTCCATTGCGTGTCTGTTATTTTTTATAATAAGCAAAAGAATTTGAAGTAAATAATTTTCAGATTATCTGAATTTTTGAACAAATTGAACATATTTTTAAAAATTATTTACTTAAAATGTGCCATTTCTTTCAAGAATGCTTTGGAATATGATTCCTGACATGGAATATGTTTAAATGGACAAGTACACCCTCCCCCTGCTTAGTCAGGAAACCCTACTATACCACTTCAGACAAATGGTTATCCAATCTAAAGATAGATAAATACAGAAAAGAGAAAAAAAGAAAAAAAGTCCAAGAAAGGTATATAAAAGAAAAAAGATTTATAAAAGATGACTCTCCCATTCCTCTAGAATAAACAATTTCAGTAATTTAACTCCTTCTATATTTCAATAATAAAATAAATAAATAAACTCCTTTTTACAGAATTCTCTGCTTTCTATCCCTTACCATTAATTATAAAAGATCATCATTTAGTCCTAATCAGCAAAAGTCTACTAAGAGTTACCAGAAATAGTATCACATGTATTTTACCCTTAGTCAGGTAACCCCAAGTAAAGTGAATTTTCAGGATGCTGGGATTTGCAGCTGAGCCACAACTCTTTCTTGCACACAGAGTAAAACTAATAGATTTGCAATTTCAGCTGACAAAGAATAGGATAGTATTCAGATGGGGCACCACCAACCGATTGGATTCTCCAACTTTGCCCCTCATCTGCTCCAGATGTTTGGGAGATCTTCAGGCAAGACTTGGAAAAATTGGAATGGATATGTTGGATTGAGGTTGTAGTAGAACTCCTTATAAAGTGTTTGTACATGCTAGTATACATGGATGGTTTGTTCCCTTCTCTTTGCACATTTGAACGCCATTTAGAATGTAGATTCCTTTCAACTCTATTCATTAAAATATTTTGGATTCTGATTAGCAAACAGTTATTGTACAATACTTATATTGTAGGTTAGCTATTGCTTTTTCAAAATAAAATGAAATATTTATACATATTTTTTTCAAACTTTTCTTAGAATTGTTGATTTTTACAGCGTCTCCTTTGTGGACTCTAACTGGATATTTTGTTTACATAACTTGATTACCTCCTTTAGTCTTTACTTATCATTCCAAATTTCACATTTACACATTACCCATCAAACATTGCCTGTTAAGTTTTCAAGGTCTCCTGAATGTTTATTTTTTGTGTTTGTTCCATGAAGATTTATAATAAGTGATTGGTTTACAAGTAATTGTAAGTAGTGGTGGTTGTTTTTTTTTCCATGTTCAAAGGAAATGCTTTCACGCTCTCTTGCTCATCATTACTAATCAGATAAAAACATTAAAAACAATACCTAGATTGCAGAGTTCCATGTTAGGTTCCTTTTAATTCTTCTCTCAGATTCCTATTCATCCAGAATGTAAATATGGAAAACCCAATTAACATCTGGATTGAATAGGTCTCCAAGGATACATGCGTTGCTGGAACCTGAACAGAAAAAGAGTAATGTGTAATGTGCTTTTTGCTTAAGGTTGGTCCAATACATTTCAATGCCCTAAGAGCCAATCCACTGAGAGATAGCTGAGTGATAGCTGCTCTGAAAATAAGCAATGGAGATGTCAGTGTTCCAACTAACCAACTCCATGCCAATAAACTCCGAGACAATCAGTTCCTCAAAGTTCCATTTTATCAGAGTTGTCATATTGGCACATCTGGGAAAACCCAAATCTGAGTGTTCCGGGGTTTTCCCTTTCCAAAAGAGAATTCAAGGATCCATCCCCTGTACCCATCAGTCCATCACATGGCCCAATTAAACCATTATCCCAACTGGAGACATTCCCCCAGCCACTCCTCTCCAGGTGCAGGGCAACATGTCCTTGACTCTCTGAGAAATAATGTTAGGTATAATCTTCTACCCCACTATGAAATCCCTCCTCCCAAATTCCCAGGCACTTGAAGCTTCCAAGTAAAATATGACTTCCAAGGATGACAGGAGAAACACAATAGGATATTTCGTGTCAATGTTGTCAGTGACAATCTATTTAGTTGGGGTGGTGGGGGAGAAATAACCATGATTATTAACATCCCATCCAGCGTGATAGCAGAGCAGAAAAGATAATGGCCATCTGTCCTCAGGATGTTGTGGTTGCAGATGTCGCTGATGGGATATTATGTGGGTACTGCCATTTCTCTGTTGCAGGGTCAGGGATGATGTTGGCAACTGAAACTAGCTTTCTGTACCCATAATTTTTTTCCCATTTGGGCCAACCTGCGAGGACCCATGAAGGACTATGAATCTCATCTCACATCATATTCCTGAAACAAATGCACACGAACAGTTTGTTTCTGGTTCATGTTGATTCTGCATGCAGTGGTGTATATTTTTCCTCTATTAGCTTTTTGCATTAAGATGATTTCGGGTGGGGAGTGCTGCAAGGAAATCCACATTAAAATTATATTTAAATATATATATAATAGCTTCTGCTTATATAAAACCCATGTTTTTTAGATAGTTTTAATCTCCTGTAAAGGAACACAGTGACTTGAAAAGGTTAGGGTGCTGGGTTAGAGGTTAGCAAGGTGACGTTCAAGACCAGAGTGCTGCCATTTGACAGGGCGAGTTCCTGTCCTTCGCTCCAACTCCTGCTGGGGACATGAAATAGCTCCCAACTGGGCGTCCCTCGGGCAACAGTGATGTCACTGGCTAATCCTTTCAACCTGGAAGCACCTTGGTGCTTCTGACACGAGTGCAATGCGATCTTTTGTAATTTTAATCTGTTTTTATATTTTGTAACTATTTTTTATTTCCATATGTTTTATTATGTCGCAGGCCGCTCAGTGTCGCCTCATACCACAAAATGAGCAGCATATAAATTTGATAAATAAATAAACTTAGAATGCATTTACCCAAGAAATATAGAATCTGCCATTTAAATACATTTTGGCCTATCTGTGAAAGTCTAGAAAGCTGGATAAGAACATGAATGTAAAAGGTATAAATTAAATGACTTTGCAATGGAAGTCAATATGAATCTAATTCCTCAAACATTCCCATTTTATAGTTGTATAAATCTCCTGTGCCCATGAGGCTGCAGCAGTAATGAGAAATCACACCAAACTGTTCATTAGTTGTCTAAAAATTTCACATGGGCTATATCCTGCTTGGCTGTGGCAATATAAATGCTGTCTTCAGTAGTATATTTTTGTGTGTGTTGAGTTTTCGTTTTTTACTCCTAGCAATTGCCTACACGAGCATCATAAGGCAGAACAAGAAGTAATGGGTGGGAGATTGTTAAAGAAATTGAACCTAGAAATAGGGAGACATTTTCTCACAGTGATAACAATTAATCAATGGAATGGTTTGCCTCCTGAAATTGTGAGTGCTGCAACACTGAAGGTCTTTTAAAAATGGACTGGACAGCTATTTGATCTGGATGGCATCAGGTCTCCTGCTCTGAGCAGGGAGTTGTATAGCTTCTGAAGATGCTTATATGGTCTCCTACCATATAAGCAGAGGGTTGGGCTAGAAGCAGGGGTTTCATCCGGTTTAACAACCGGTTCAATTGGTGCAGGGATTCTGGGTGTGCGTGCGTGCGTGTGTGTGTGAAGAATGCGCGTGTGTCAAACACGTGCTGCACGTGCATCAGTTTGAGCCCCAAAGTCAGCTGATTAGCTGATTTTCAGGCCTAAGGTGATGTGCATGCAGCACACGCCAAAAGCACGCTGTGGGTGCCCCGAAAATCAGCTGATTTAGCTTCCAGTTCAGGTGAACCGGTAGCTAAATTTTGCTGAACCGGTAGCTAAATCAGTAGATTTTCAGGCCTAAATTGATGCACGTGCATCATCTTAAGCCCGAAAATCAGCTGATCAGCTGATTTTTGGGCCCAATGCACACACAGCATCCATTTAGCTACCGGTTTGCTGAACCGGTAGCCTATTTTAACAAATGGTTCACCCAAACTGGACTGAACCGGTAGAAACCCACCCCTGGCTAGAAGGCCTCTGAGAGGCCTCTTCCAGCCCTATGAGGCTAGGTTTCCGAAACATGGTTTGCAATTGCCTCTTTTCTAAGGCTGAGAGAGAATGACTGTCCCAAGATCATCCAGCTGACTTCATGCCTAAGGTGGGACCATCAACCAATTAACTGCAATACCAAATTGGCTCTCATTATAAGTGGTCTTACAGTATAACTTATCCACTAAAAAAAACCCCTATTTGAAATTTTCCCTCAAGATACCTTCCTTTGGACTACAAAATCAAAGAGGCTACATACCTCTTCAGAAAATGCTGAGAGATATCCTCACACAACTCTTGGCCAGTTTGTAATAGTACAAGGAAGCAACATTCCACCCATAAGCATCTGGTTGCTATTCTCTTCTCTTTGGAAAAAAAAAATTGTAAAGCAAATTGTCTGGTTAAAGTCAGTAAGAACTGATATGGAGTGGGAATCAAGGGAATTATTTTGTCTGGTAACTGGTGCTAATCAGGATGACTGATGGATTGAATTTGTATATGAATTTCAGTTCCTCTTTTTATAGGAAGAAACAATACCTTTTATGAACACCATTCCCACAGAAGGAATAAAACATCTAAGTTCAAACTGTGATTTTGGTAGTTAGAAATGTAAACGGTACAAATTCTGAATTAAACAACGTAGTAATTGAACATACTTTCCCCCAGGTACATAGATGAAAATGTACCGGTAGTTATACCATACCGACTTGTACCATATCACACATTTGTACCATATACTGTACTATTTATGTATTTTTTTTCTTCATTGTTTTCTTTTTGCCTTTGAATTATAGAAGCCACCCAGATATAATAATAATGTAAATGGGTACTTTTCCTCTTCATTTCCTGGACTAAAACACCATACAATATCACCTGAAATCATGTGTCTGTGCAGACATCAGATGCTGAACAATGGGGGAGGAGAAGGGCCCCATTTATCATGTATCTTGTAATGGCTGATGAATGATGCAGAGTGATTACATTTTTTTTAATTGGCAGGCTTCGGAAACAGCTCTGGGAATTTGTGACAAAATGATGGATCAGTTTCTCTGTATTGGCTTGTTGATCCAACAACCCTTAGAGTAGATATTGGCATTTGTCATTCAGCTTTGGACCCCTCCAGACTCCTGCTGCTGATTAGTCAAATATTGTAATTAATGTCTTAACTGCAGAGTCTCTCCGGGGAGCAAACTTTTATAGCACAAACTGCTAAGGAGTGTGACTCGGTACCCATTGAGTGAGGAGGAGAAAGCAATGCGGGGAAAAGGCGGAGGAATCAATGACAGTGTTTGAACAGCTTAACCCTGTTGGCCCTTTGCATGTTAATAGATTACTGATATATTCTCTCTCTGGAAGGAGGAAATTAGTATGATTAGCATTTTCTCTGTATTGGCTCAGTGAATCACAAATTGGAAAAATGTTTACATCCATTTTTGTTTATACCTTTGAAAAATATTGGCAGCAATGTGGGACCAGGGTAACCTTTTCTACCCTTTTGTACTTCGCTGCCAATGCTTGTTTCCTGGGAGAAATTTTCATAATAGATTTATATTCTTGGGAGCTTTCCCTCCCTCTCTTTCTACCCTCCTTTCATAGGTATTAAAGGATACAGTTTCAGCTATAAGAATTGTAGTCTGGAGAAAGTGCTTGTGGACTTAAAAGAGGATTAGGAAAACTGCCAAGATAAATCTATCAGGGATATTAATACAGTAGAATGTCCATATTCTTTAGAGTAGCATACTCCCTATGATAACTATGGGGCCACACATGATGAAAAGATTGATTTCAATTTGCCCATGAGCTGTTCTAAACATCCAGAGACCCACTGATATATTTTGAAATAGACAGCATCAAGAATCCACTTTTTTCCTTACATACAGCAATGATACTTAGACTTACATACCGCTCCATAGTGTTTTACAACCTTCTCTAAGCAATTTACAGAGCCAGCATATTGCCCCTAGCTATCTGGGTCCTCATTTTACTGACCTCAGAAGGATGGCAGGCTGAGTCAACCTTGAGCCTGATGAGATTCGATCTAATTGCAAGCAGCTGGCTGTCAGAAGTAGCCTGCAGTACTGCACTCTAACCACTGTGCCACCGAGGCTCTTGTACCAAGGAACTTGTAGCTGGTCTGTATGTCTGTTAATGTGACTCACTGTTAGTTCCACCCCTCGGTCTTAACTACCTTCCCTCTCTTTACATTTCCAGTCCAAATGACTTCCCAATGTCTTCACTTAGATATGTGTCAGGTGAGTCAGGAAGTTGATGTCTTGTTCACTCTTGGCATACAACTTGATATCATCCACATAGAAGAGATAGCTGATAGTAGCTCCACTCCTAAACTTATATCTGTTTCTGTAGAAGTTGTGAGAGCAGCTACATTGCTACATTGAGGCAACCAGATGTTTCATAGTTAGTGTGAATGTCCATCTTCTGTCCATTCATGGTTACTTCATGTGTCATATATTCTCTCTCATTAGATCTATTGCTGTAGCAGCATTCCATCAATTCCAAGTTCTCTTGGCTTGTCCATATATAGTAATTTGTTCCAGTAGCCCATTTATAGTGAGATTGTCCTGGTTCCCCAATATCTGTTGCATATCCTATT
>JANHFQ010003795.1:161940-173988 GCA_032468035.1 Aparallactus werneri
GCTAAGCGCATGTACAGCGAACCGGGTGGCAGCCTAGTTGAAACCCGCCCCTAGTTGGGGGTCACCACAACATGAGGAATTGTATTAAGGGGTCCTGGCATTAGAAAGGTGGAGAACCACTGTCTTAGATGAAGGCCATCCTGCCTTGTTATCAGCTGGCGAAAGGTCCTCAGCTGAAGCTAAAGTCCCCTCCTCTAGTTTTGGATGCAGACATTCAAAGTATTCATGACATCTCCGTAGACTGCTGCCTCGCCTGCAGCCGTTTACTTTTACTTTACTTTTATTGGACCTATATGCCGCCCCTCTCCCGAGGGACTCGGGGCAGCATACAACATATTAAAAAACAAACAATACAAACGTTAAAAAAGTATTAAATTATTGCTATAGTACAGTGGTAGCGAACCTTTTGAGACTCGCGTGCCGGAAGTAAACTTGTGCACGCGCATGGCCTGCACCCCCTTGCATGAACGTGCATGTCCGTGCGACCCCCTGCACACATCTCCCATGCGTACGTGACCCCCGCTCATGCACACGTGACCCCATACACTCCCCCCCACACACACGTGACCCCCTATGCATGTGTGAGTGATCCCCCACCCCCATGCATGTGCGCGCAACCGCCCATGTGCTCCCCTGCCCTTCTGTGCATGCATGCGCAATCCCGAGCTGGAAACACAGCTGATTTGCACAATCAGCTGTGCTTCTGAAGAAGCCAAAAGGGATCCTATTGCGCATGGGTGAGTGGGAGGGCCCAGTTCCAGCCCTCACGCGTGCTGGGAGGAATGGCTCTGCATGCCACTTTGGCACACGTTCCATAGGTTTGCCACAATGCCATAGGCTCACTCTGCATTGTCCTTCCATGCAATTCCTGCCTCCATTCCATACCTGGTAATTTCTATAGCTCCCTTGATTTGGATGTCACATGAAATTTTGTGGAGAATAAACTGGGTTAAGGAATAAGAAGTTTAATGAGTTTTGAAAATTAGCTTGGAGATTAGTATTTACTATTGCTTACTCAATAAACATAATTATTGTAAGTTAAAATGGTTTATAAATAAGAGGAAAGGATAATGAGCTTGTTCTTAATCATCCTATCAGGATTAGAATAATGTGGTCGGGCTCACACAATATTAAGCTAAAACCAAACCGAACATACAATACATCTGTACATTTGTGTGTTTTATTAAGATAGTTGGTTTGTAAAATTTGACATAAGCTGTGAACTGTGATTTAGTTCAATAATAACTAAATAAACTACGGTATGGATTATAGCACCATATAATATCCAGGTAAGTGCCTAAATTGGGCTAACTAGTATCCATCTCTGAAAAGACAGTTATTTCATATTTTCTAGTATTTTTCCAGGTGAAAACTGCATATTTTAAATGTTTTAGATTGGGCATTAATTATTTAATTCATTTTTAATTGTGTATATTGTTGTTTTTAATGTTGCCATATAAACCGCCCTGAGTCTTTGGAGAAGGGCGGTATATAAATTTAATAAAATTCAAATTCAAATTCAAATGGGGAGCTTCTCCTAAAGAAATATATGCTGTAGGAAGTTTGTTTTTCCATATTGTATATTATGAATTAAGCACAATTGCTATAGGAATAATTCTACCTTCCTGCTTTCACGCTGGAATCTTTTCTATATTTATGCAGAGTGTGCAAATGTATTCATGTAGCAGTTTGAATTCTTTCCTGAAACTGAGTTATAGCAGAGACTTTGTGATTTTAAAAAGCCTGCAGTTCCTGTTGAGAAGAATCTGTTTTTCCTGACTTCTCTGCATAAAGAGTTTGTGTGATGTATTCTTTTGCCAAAAAAGGACGATCATATATGACTTTTTTTCACATGTATAAATAACTGTAGAAGCGTATGAAATAATAACTGGAAATTAAATATATGGAGATACCTAATTAACTTGTGTGTTCTACTTTTGCTTTGCACATGAAGCAAAAATCTATTATGAATTTACAATAGCACAGAGCTCATCTCCCCTCTGAAGCATGTGATATGCAGCTGAGAGTAAGTCTGTAATACAATTGTTGTTAGTTGCAAAGTCGTGTTCGACCCATCGCGACCCCATGGACAATGTTCCTCAGGCCTATCTGTCCTCTACCATCCCCCGGAGTCCATTTAAGCTTGCACCGACTGCTTCAGTGACTCCATCCTGTAATACAACAGTAATTCTCTAAAGTTATTTGTTATTTTTCTTAGTTGAACTGAAAATTGGAATCCTTGTCTTGTTCATTCTGATGTGACAAATGAGCTACTCATAATGATCATGTGTTAGTGTCAGTATAGATGATTTGTAGTTTAATTAAAAATCTGAATTTTTAAAGACTAAATTTTACAATCTAAACTCCAACAACCCTCTATTTAGAAACTAACTACCGTAATACCGATTGACTGTTATAGCATTATATTAAACTAGTAATGAAAGAATAATTTGCATTTGAAGTTAGGAATGTAATTCTGAATAATATAGACTTTCCCCTTTAATGGTATTTGGACAGAAGATGGCTACAAACATAATGTTTGCTGAATGCATGCTTCATTTCTTGCATTTTCTAATAAAAATGCCATTCACAATTTTGTTAGTGTTAATTCTGTGATACGTTTGATATAATCTGTTTTTACAAATCTCTCTCCACAGGAAGGCTTATGCACCTATATGCTGTTTGTGTAGACTGTTTAGAAGGGGTTCATAAAATTATCTGCATAAAGTGCAAATCTCGGTGGGATGGAAGCTGGCATCAGTTGGGAACCATGTACACTTATGACATTCTAGCAGCCTCTCCTTGTTGTCAGGTTAGTATTATGAAAGAGTTCATATTTTAGTAAATTATGTTCCACGGTTTTGGCAAGCCTCTGGAATATAGTGATAGCTATCTAGACACTATTTCATGGATGAAGATACATTCATGACTCTCTGGTGGATGCTGCTTCTCTTCCAAAAGCATGTAGCTCATAAGTGCAATGCCAGCAGCACTGGTCAGGTGCAAGCAATTAGATCCACATGGATGCAGTTCAGGCTAACTACTTTATTGTATTCTGCCTATAATACAGGAATCTACCTAGATAGCTTGCCTTCCTTTGGGAACAAATAGATAAGGCTCTGTGGGGCTTGGACGGGGGGAAAGAGTCAGTCCTGGATGTCTGCTGGCTGTGTAATGATTCAAGGCTTATTCTCTGCTTGAGCCTTCGCCCTACCTGGCTGAGCATTTTCCAACAATACCCTTCTCTTCAGTATTGGCTCCCATCCACAGTGATGGGGAAAGGCCCACGTGACTATTGGAGCACTGCAGCTAATGATTAAGAAGAATTTATGTGTTTATTGTCTGTGTCCTGTACATCTTCATTAAAGAGCATGTAATGTGGAATTGCATGTACACAGAGAGAAGATAGCACTGTAATTATCTCAGTGTGCTTTGAGATAAAGATGAAGCCTGGTGGTGCAATGCTGTTTCATCTCCTGGAAATGGCCTCCTAGAGGAACAGTTTCAATACTTCAGGGTCATATTGGCCAGATGTTAAGATAAAATAAATCAAAAGAATCAAATCCTCCTAGATTTAATCCTTGCCTTCCATTTTTGTCTGATATACCTAGAGATGAAATCTATGCATACACTGTAGGCATTGTAAAATGCAGTTCTCTCTAGGTAACTGATTCATTTTTTTAATCTATGAAAGCACATTAATAGCTGATTTTACAGACACAAATTGTTGTTACACATTTTATTATTCAGGCAAGCTTTCCCAAATACAAGCTGTAGTAGGAATTGGCCCATCAGGCTATAATCACAAGGCGTATTCAGTAAGAATAAAACAGAGGCATGATAGTGTTTGGTGGACAGTGGCAGTCAATTATGAGATTTTTGAAATTGTGTTCTCTTTCTCTCTCTCTCTCTCCTTTATTACAGGCTCGGCTGAACTGTAAACACTGTGGGAAACCTGTTATAGATGTACGTATTGGGATGCAGTATTTCTCAGAATACAGCAACGTTCAGCAGTGTCCACACTGTGGAAATTTGGACTATCATTTTGTGAAGCCATTTTCCTCATTTAAAGTTCTGGAGGCTTATTGACAAAAGCTTTGCCATAGTAATAGCTATTTTATGAGTATTGTTCCATTTATTTTACATATCTTTTATAAGATCTGCTCTGTGAAGGGGAGGGGGGCTTTTTTTCTAATTGAAAGGAAAGTGCAGCTTTGTGTGATTATGTACATGTGTTCCTGTGTAGATGTGTGTCATTCAGACAGAGGTCCTCTTGCCATGATTTCAGTGAAGGCTGGAGATGCAGCACCATCTTTTTCCCCCTCAATCATATTATCCTAGTTCTTTTCCAGATGTGTTGGGATCACACTGTCTGGGTATTCAGAAAAAGATGTTCCATCACACCTGGGAGGTTGTCTATATTCACCCAGGTTGGAGAGAAAATTCCATGCTATTTGTTCCCTTTATTGTTAAATGAAACAGTGACTCCAAGATATGGAGAAGTTGTAGGTTGGAGAGATGAACAGATTTTCATAAATGTGTAGAAGAAAGAAAATTCTAGGTCTGCCCAGATGAAGGGTGAAATCTAGCATCATGGGGGTAGAGTTCTGCTTAAAGATAAAGTCAGTGGTGGGATTCAGCCGGTTCGCACCAGTTCACACAAACCGGTTGTTAAATCACCTCCCCCCCAGCTATCAAAGTGGGTCTTGGGTGCTCTGCTGCAATGGAGAAACAGGCAACGGAGTGGCCGGAGCAAGGGAAGGAAAAGGCCTTTTTCTTCTTCCTGCTCTTCCTTCCCTCATGCCAGCTGTTCTGTTTCCCAGTTCTCTATTGCAGCACAGCGCCCAGGATCCACTTTGATTATGGGAGGGGTAATTTAACAACCGCTTCACCCAGGGTAAGGTGGCTGTTGCAGAAGGCTCGTCCCGCATGTGCGGTGAAGCTGGAGGATGGGAACTTTCATGACAGCCAACATGACCCTGGGTGAACTGGTTGTTAAATTATTTGAATCCCTTCACTGGATAAGGTGGTCCCTACAGTCTTCCGCTGTGCTCTGAAAATCAGTTCTAAAGAGTGGAAGACTCTACAGATGTTGAATATGTTGGGGGAATAGAAAGTGGTTCCATGCTAAGTAGCACTCCCATTACTACTGCCTTTTCCCATGCACTCGAAATATATTTCAAGACCTAATAAAACATATGGAAGAGGGAGGGGAGGTGTATCACAGGATCACAAATTATCATAACCTCCCCGTTGCTTATTGTTAATACACAGACTTCAAGTTTGTATGCAGATCCTATCTGTACATTTTAGATAAACTAAGAAAGGATGCTAGGTTGTTGTACAGCCAGCTCTTGAAAGACATTTTTCTTGTGTATGCCTCTGTCCAATGATTATCTTCATATTTTGTTCCTTTGTTGAATTTACATCATTCCTGGGAGCAAAATCATGACTTGATAATATTAGTAGTGCTGGTTAACACAGTTTGAGGCTCTGTTTGTTGAGATAAACTTAACCATTGACAAATGAATGTAATACTATGTCAGAAAATGCACTGTTTAAAACTGTTTTATTTTTGCATAGTGTCTTCCTGGGATATATATTTGATAATCATAGTTACTTTCACTGACAGATCATACTGTTTCCACTAACACTGTAATTCAAACAGTCAGGGAAATACCTACAAAAAAACCCAATAAGCTTGTAATTTTAATAAGTTGTGTTATTTCAGCTTTTAAAAAGCATTTTAAAGTTACCTTAGAGTGTTCAATAGTACTGCAAAACTCATTACAAAATCTGTTATCAAGAGAGGTATCTGCAACTGACGTTGCAGATTTCTTCATTGTGATTAACCCTTGTCTCTTGATACACTTATAGCAAACTATGTTCAATCTACATGAAGGATGATAGATTAGTGTGCCTACATGTGAATTAATTTTCCTATAGGTTGAAATATTTAATAATTTCTTTACAGTATTTCGAAAGTGTTCTCTAAAACAGAATAGTGTTTATAGAACAGTTTTTATTAGTTGTTCACATATCATCTGGAAAAATTTCTGCAGAATTACTCCCAAGATTATGTGTGCAGATATGGGCTGTGTATAAACAGGCAAGTAATCAGTTAAAAGACTTTAGCATATTTAAGGTTCATACAAGGGTTGATGGTTCAAAAGAGCTGCTAAAGATCTTAATAAATGGCTTACACTATCTTGTTGAATAATAGACCTCGATATTTTGGAACCTCCCTGCTGTTTTGGATACATGTTATCATGTGAGGTGCTTTGTGCCCCATGACTTGTGGAATTCGCTTTGTATCTTTTAAATCTTAGCTTGAATTAAGTTGTATTAAAACAGGTTAAATCCACTTTTTGGTACCTACGTATTTTAAAATGGCACTTTTACTTAATTTTTAAAAACTTTTAATTTATAAGAAATTAAAATGAAATAATTGAAATGATTCTTTTTTGTACTCCTCAGAGATACAAAAACAAAACCTAAGAAATTTAAGAACAAAATAATTGTTTTGTGCTTATTGTTCTTTTATCAGTATTGTAGTTACTTTATCTGTATGTGTGCAAAATTTTTTTTTGTTAAAAGTGAATGCTCAGTCTTTTGAAATTTGGTAGTCTATTTGGTTTTTCAGCACAAATTGTTCAACATTAGAAACAAATGATCTACTTGAAAATGGAACGTTTTATTGAATTATAATTATAACATTATTTCCAAAGATGAGCAGGTAAATGTAATTTCTGTAGATCAGCACTAAGGAGCAAATGAGCTGTCACATCAGAAATTTGTTATAAGATTTTGCAATATAATTTTATTTTAGGTTTTTATGGATATTGCATGTGATAATTTGGAGTCTATTGCAATGATGTGATGGGTCAGTGTGGGCAGTATAAACTTCTTTCCTTTTCCAGAGTTGGGAAATGTAGCAACAGCAACATTCAGTTATAATTTGGATGACTGTCCTAGGCTACTTGGCTCAAAACAGCTCTGGGGGAAGAAGTAATTAAGATGACGGGGAAGATTAGCAGTTCTTCAACATGATGCAACCTCCATCAAGTAGCCCTGGGGAGGGGGGGATTATACAGAGAAATAATTACAATTTTTAAGTGCAGTTTTCTCTGTTTTGTTTCCAGTGTTGGGTCTGTAACTCTCAGATTTGGGAGTACTAGTTTCAGACCAACTGAAGATTGTTCTAGTGGAGTTTTGGTGGATCTAATCACTCCAAATTTTGTACTGGATAATAAACATTGTGTAGAAACAATAATCTATTGAAAGGAAAATGTTGCATTGGGATCATGGCAGGCATGAATGAAAAGACACACATGCTTCAAAAGTATAATAAAATGGATATCCAATAATATGTGGTCTGATGAACTATGTTTTCTTTCAGCCCTGCAAGACTGTCAAACTGCTTTCATAGTTTACATATGAATTTGAAATATTTGGATTCTAATTTCCAAAAAATATTTATTGTTAACATTATTGTAATTATTCAAGACAGGGGAATAGTAGTGAAGTATTTTACTTTTCAACTCAATTGGATTTTTCTACTGAGGTCTTTTTGATATAGTTTATTTTCTAATTTGCATGCTGTGTACAATTTAGCATTTGGTTTGGATTATAAATCATGTTGCTCTTTCCCGTCACCATGTGAAGATATGAACATTGGCAGTTGTATATACGTCACTGCCTGAGGCATAAAGTTCCTTCCTAATTGATATATTTGATTGACATTAAATTATACAGGAATGATAGAGGCCATGAACTCATATTTATGTGCATGCATTATCCACAACCTGCATGCATAGAACACAATGTTAAATATGTCAGGCATTACTCGGTAACAAGTTTCATAGGGGCTATCACTACTCCTCTCTACTTTACTCAGTGTGAATTGCCCAGGAAAGCTCATATCCATATCCATCAAGTTTTTTTAGCTTAAAAGGTAGTATTCATCAACTTGTTCATTCAAAATTTAAGTAGAATACTAAAACAGAGTAGCAGCATAATAATTAAAATCGAAAACCACAGATATCAAGATCAAGAAAGATATAAGGCAAATAAATACTATGTTTGCAGTTTAGAAAGGGGGGGAGGGAGAGGGGGGTAGTTTCTTACGCACACTCCCCCTGCAGATATTTGGCATCCTTCAGTATTGAAGAGAATTGCTCCCAGGGGGCTTCATGTATTCATTGAAGCTGGCAGTATGAAAATGGGCTCTATGGGATGTATTGGTTATATTTTAGAATCTGTTCAAATTATGTCTTCACAAATGCATGTTGTATGTATGGCTATTTAAAAAAGGGCATTTGCAGAATTGCAGTTAATCTTAAATGATACGGGATCAAGACATTGAGAGAGTAGGAACTAAATTGAATGAACTGCACAAAAAGGGGCATTCACTTTCATTAGCGAAAATCATTTCTGGGCTGTTTATATGCTTATATAAATCTTACAAATAAATGCATTTCTTTTTTTCATTAAAGAAAGCATATCAGAAATTCCCTAAAACCAACCTAATATTAGATTGATATCTATAGTGTATAAACTATCTATTTTGGATTAGCATCATCAGTACCTCCCAAAAATAACGGCTCTTGATATATTTGAATTTGAATTAATTTGACTTTCTTGATGATTGCATATTGCTATATCACATAAATTAGGGCTGACAAATCCTTTGAAAGAGGAGCTTCACAGTGTACTAGACAGTAAACAGCGCAGTTTTCTTTGAACTGTTAAAGCAACTGCATCTTTTTTCTAAGTTTCCACAGTTGTTTTAGAAACTGCCGCTTATCATCTCCATCAGTGGTTGGATTCAATTTTTTACTAACATTTCTGTGGGTGTGACTATGCATTCGGCCAACTAGAGGTGGTATTTGCTGGGGTCAGCCAAACGGCATTTTTGCCGTTTCTCAAAATTATCACTACCAATTCTCTGGAACCTGTTGGAACTGGATGAATACCACCTCTGGTCTCCATATGTATTTACATATATAGCCATTTCACTTTGCTAAGGTTTGCAACAGAGATATATCCTGTACTGCATTTGGCAGAAATTTCTTTCCACAGTCACCACCATAAGGTCTGTGTTATATCTGGGAACTGTTTTTCTTCTTAAACATTGGAAGACCATGTTAAATTCTTTTGCTGTGTCCACATGATATTTTCCAAACTTGATAAAACTTTTTATTCGCCATGGCATTTATATTTGATAACGTGATGCTAATGTTGTGGCAGAAAATTGCTCCATATGGATAAGTAACCACACCTCCACATACAAATAACAAAATGAAGATATTAAATGTTAATCCTGCATTTTCCTGCCCTTCGTGAAGAAAAAGGAAAATACGTTCCTAAAAAAACAGCAGAATAGTGTTACAATTCAGCTTGAAAGAACCTTTGATCACAAACACATATATTTTTAACTCCATTTAAAAACATTAAGTGCACCTGAGACTACATGACTATGATGCCTATTTGATGATTTTAAGTGAGTGAATTACTGAAAACCAGATTTGAGGCAACAGGTGATTCTGTCAGTGTGCTCTTTTGGTAGGAAGACATGTAGCAAATTTAATTTTCTTCTGATTTAATAGTACGAGGTATGCAAGGGCAAATTGTTGTGAGGTATCCAGCTTGCCCTATTTGCATTTGTCAGTAAAAGCCTTTTTTCCTCAAAAGGAAAAAAAAGTTTTGGATTGCACTTCTGCAGAGGAAAAATATGTACATAGCAAATGAATGTTGATAAACTTTAAAACAATTGTTTATGATGCCATTTTTGTGGTGTTAAGTTTTGGGGTTGTGATTTATCTGTATTAAAATAATAAATTGTGGTGGATTATGTTTGTGGCTGTTTTAAAGTAGTCCAGATAAAGGTTCACAGCTTTGTAGGAGGCCTATACAAAGCATCCTGTAGAAGTATTTTTTAAAGTAAGATAACAGAAATAACATGAGGGTCATTTCAGTGAAATCCGTTCTGATCTCTGTCACTATATCTAAATGTGAACATGAAGCAGTCAAGAATGTATTGGCCCGAAATTGAGAATAGGCTCTTACAGAGGAACACTGACATTAGGGTTTGAATGTGCCACTTACTTTTTTGCTGAACTACTCACCCCCTCAAAAAACAAATGAGACCTCACTTGGTTCCCAAGATTCAGGTTACAAGACTTGGCTTGTGAAATTTCTTCCTTTTTTAAAGAGTGTTCACTGTTTTGGTGTCAGAGCAGATGTTTGGGCCACTAGCTCCTGGAAGCAAGGTAACAGCAATAGGGAGGAATAATCTTTGTTGGTTTCTATATCGGATTCAAAATAAATACAGGCACTTCTGTATAAAGAGGCATTACATTAATAAAGGGGCCATTTTAAAAAGAAAACTGCATGCATAAGCATGAATGCTGATGCTGGAAGGAAACGAGTGTGAAACTCTTTGACTGCATAAAATTATTCAAGAAACAGGTCTGGGTTTAAACAGAAAGCTGAATCTGTTGTCAGTGTTCTTCTGTACAGCTTTCGTTCCTTTTCAGCTTCCTAGGATAACGATCTAAAATACTATCTAGCAGCCCCTTTTGATCAGCTGTTACCCATTTATGTCATATACCAAGGCTTCCAGAGTTTCCTTAGTAATAGCAAATGTTACATTTTCTAAAACATTTGTAAATATGTTACAGGTGGTCCTTGATTTGTAACTAATTGAGCCTGCCATTTCAGTTTAAAGCGGTCACCACATGACCACCAGATTTTATGACCTTTTTTGGGATGGTCTTTGAGCAAGCATGGTGGTTACGAAGCAAACACATGATTGTTAAGCAAAACAAAAAAATATAAATTGTAGTCACGTGACCACTAGATGCGGCAAGCAGCCATAAATGCAGACTGGTGCATTTATGGGCTGAATGTCTAAAATGCATGTGACTGGGGATAGATGTCAGAACTTCGAATCCCGTGATTCCATTTTTGGGGTCTGTTGTAACTTTGAATGGTGACTAAGTGACCAGTTATAAGTCAAGCACTACCTGTATCTCAAACATTCCAACCCCTTATAGTTATATAAAACAACAAAGTTCACTTAGTTGCTGATGTCATGTAGAAACTGAAAAAAATAATTGTGATCATCGGTTTTGGCACAGGCTTTTTCTGGCTGCTTGAAATTCGTGATATAAGTACAATGGATAAAGTTGTGAGTTGCTGCTGAATTGAAGCTACGTGTGCACCAACCAGCCTTTTAGTTATTTATAGCTTTGAAAAGTCAGAAAAGTTGAGTAGGTGGCAACCCTTATTCTGTCTGTTGACTGCTTTCAAATATATTGATTGTATGTATGTTTCCACAAGAAATAATACGAAAATTTATGAGCTAATCATGAAGTGAACCAGTCAAGCAGGATACTTCAATAATCATTTTGTAGCCAGAATCCTATTTGTAATAGCCCCTAGAAACATCTACAGTAACTGTTAATTTGGATCTGTCAGGGGTTTTCAAAATATATTTTTGCATCACTCTACAAACTTGCTAAGGTTGCTTCTCATTTCTGTGTGATAGACGTGTCAGTTCAATGAAAACCTCAGGTATAGACTTGCTACTTATTAATGATTCATTTGCCTTGTTTTACAGACTCTGCCTGTTTGGGTGGGGCTATGGAATCAAAGGCCTGATGTTATTGCTCTTACATGTAACACTTCTTTCTGTTTTGCCTTTGTAGTCATTTCTAGTATTTTTAAATTGGTTTGGAGACCAACCTGCTCTCCCATTCTCCAAAGTACAATCACAATAAATTATACAGTACAATGTAATAGTATAGAGATTTTCAAATAGATTTTCTAATGTCTAATGCTGAGAGATTCCTACTGTGAAATTGGTTCTAGAGTCATTACTAATTTGAATCTCTTCAATACAGGTATAGCTAGATGATCTCAGACAAATATCAATTATTTTTCAGATGGTTCTTCACATTACATTCACATTAAGAGCTGAGGTGGCTCAGTGGGTAAATGCATTACTGCAGACTACCTCTGCTGACTTGTTCAGCAGTTTGAGAG
>JANHFQ010003795.1:206629-219036 GCA_032468035.1 Aparallactus werneri
CCCAGAATTCCCCAGCAAGTCTTAAGGTTGAGAAACACTGACCTAGAGGCTTCTTCAGGAAGTTTCTTTCTTTAAAAAAAAAACTTCCTGCAGAAGCCCCAGCCTAGGTGGAAAAACAGCTCAGCTGTGTTGCAAACACAGTGAATAAAGGTACAGGTGGGTGGGAGGGCCCAGCAGCCTCAAAAAGTAAATAAATAAATAAATTTTAAATATTCAAAATGGCCAACCGGAACTAAATTTTATGACCAGTGAGCATGGAGCACTTTTTAATTTTTGTAACATTTTAAAATATTTTTATTTCTGTGTTTGTTAGATGTCTTGTAGTTTGTATTTGCACTTGTGAGCCGCCTGGAGTCCCCTGGGAATGGGCGGCATACAAATCTAGTAAATAAATAAATAAATTTTTTTTTTATAAAAACAGCTGATTTTTGGAGTTAAATTGATGCCAATGCAGCCCAAATAAAGGTAACTAGAGACTGGGTGGGTGGAAGAGCCCAGCAGTCCCCCCCCCCAATTTTTAAAATTAAATTAATTTTTTTTTGGTCAAAAAATGGCCAGTGCAATTTCTCGGTTCTCCAAACTGTGCAAAATCCAACAAAGGGTTATCCTGAACCGAGCCGAACTGGCTGAAACCCACCCCTGCACACACTAACACTGTCATCAACTTCATCTACCTCTAACTACACAAATATATTCATCCAGGCACAAAAACAATCATATTTGGGAACAATAGCAAGACAGGAAGAACAACAACTGGGAAATAACTATTCACCAAGAATTCCAAATAAAATAGGTAAAGTCAATTTTAACTAAGCTAGATACTGTACATTCTATCTTGAGGAGGGTTATGAGTTCAGATCATTAGAAGGATGATCTGCAGAAGGAATATCTGAAATATGCTTGAACATAGAGGTTTCTTAATTTTATATTTAGTTATTAGTCCCCAACTTTCTTATATAAATCATGTTTTTGATAACAATTTAGCTAGAAAATAAAAGTATCTAGCAGTTGAAGCCCTCTTCTCAAGCACTCCAGAGCTAATCAGTAAAGAAGAAAGACAGACTGGATAAGTTATTGTGTGGAATAGTTTATATTTTGAGTTGTCTATGGAGATTCTCAATCATCCAGGTTGTTGTCCCAAAGATGCTTTCCCAAAAGGCAACTAGACTTTCTTAAGGTTTTTTTTTTTTTAAATGTTTCACTTCTCATCCAAGGAGCTGAACTGAAACTGTACAGCACTAAAGAAGCTTCTTGGATGAGGAGCGAAATGTTTTCAAAGAAAAAACTAAGAAAGTCCAGTTTCCTTTTGGAAAAGCACCTTTGAGACTATGTTTTGAGTTATATTTCTTCTTGGCCTTCATAGCATGGAGTCAAGATTTTGTAGAGTTATATTGACAATGCAGAAAACTGTCATAGTGTTCCTTGGTAAAGGTAACGAGGAGCTCTATGAATCTGTGTTTAGAAGCCATACCTTTGCATCTTGGTGATATTAGCATGTTTCTAATCCATTTGCTTCTTTTGGTTTGAGTTGATGGTTTAGGTGTGTATGTCTGTGTGTATTGACAATGGGGGGAAAGCTTGAAAAACGTACTTTTCCACATTCCAAATGTCCCCACAGGATTTTAAAAAAGCAAGTGATATTGAATCAGCGGAAGTAAAAAGGCAAGAGATCACCAGCAGGTTCTGTGCACATAGCAGTATCTGTATTTGCAGGTGTTTTGCTTTCTGTTATATGGGGTGAAACAGCTGCCATTTATACCTGCAGGAAAAAAAAAGGAAAGAGCAGCACTTGGCTACAATGCTGCCATCAGGTCAAACAACCCTGACACTGTGTTGCCTAGCAGGGACCCTGTGATGGAATGAAATGTGTCTGGAATACCTGCTGAGAATGTTGGCAGGGAGGCAGCATGTGAAGATAGTGGCCATAAAGCCCACGGCTGAATTTCTGGCCACATTAAGAGCTCTTTACCAGAATAGCCTTCTTTTGTTTCATTAACCAGTGAGCTCTTTAGAACTGGGTCAGGTGAAAAAAATGGCAGTGTTTGCTGACACGTAAAGAAATAGCTGCACAGGACCGGCAGACAGCTAGCACCTTTAGGCCTTTTTATTTTTTTAAATGCCATTCTTTTCAGCATAAGAAAAGCCTAGCCATTCCTTGTTTCAGGTGATCCGCTGCAGCCTTCCCGCTCTGTGTGTGAGCTGAAGCTGTTGCAGGTGCCACACCTTCTTTTTTTCAAGGCACTTCTTTGCAATGGGGGCGGGGGATAATTTTTTCCTCAGGCTACATAAGGAAACTGAGAATTTGTCATTTAACTTTCATGTCACATAGCAGGCCGTTTTTAAAGCTCAATATTTTTACAAAAGGGCTATGTCTTCAGCAGTGCCCTCTTTGATATGGTTTCATGATGATAGACACACTGATAAAAAGATAGATGATAGAGATACAGATAAATACAGGAAGATGATAATTGATAAATGATAGAAGATAGTATAGATGGATAGATGGATAGATATAGATGAAGACAAACAGACACAGACAGACAGACAGACAGACAGACAGACAGACATGATAGATAGAGAAGAGGTTTTCTATCTGGGAGGTGGCAGATGAAATACAAATGTGTGATGCCCACCCAAGTCAAAATCACCAGTCAGCAATTCTGGCTCTGAGGGGGAACGTGGCTTTTTTGAAGACCACAGAACGTGAAAGAGGCTCCCTTGCTCAGCTGAGGAAATTATGGGAAATTCCTGCTGATAAAAAAGGAAAAGAAATGAGATTACACTCCTTTTTTCTGTTCTTATCAGGAAGAGGGAGAGGTGACAAAGATTGACCAAGGGTAGTTCTGCCAGATCCAAAGACAGAATTAAAATGGAAGTTTTCCTCAGACAGAAGGAAGGGTCAGGAAAAGCATCTGATGGTTGCAGACTTGGACGGGAAGGGAAAAATAGAGCAAACGTCTCTTGCTTGTTCTCTTTGACATATTAATTGCAACTATTTCTAATAATAGGATATGATGGGCAGCTGTATAAATACAAACAAACATAAAGGTAAACATAAGGTTTTCAAATTAATTTCAATATATGTATTTTTTCACTCATCCACAGGTTTTTCACTTCATTCCATCACTTCATTCCATCATTCCATCCTTCATTCTAGTTAGATCTACACACTGTTGTGATACTATGTAACATACTGAAGCAGCTTATATATCTCCTATCCTTAGGTCCACTTTACCTTTGTTCTGTTGAGAAATGTATCCACTAATACTTTTTGACACAGGACTTACACTCTCTGCACTTGTTCCATTTTCACTCCGTGTTCTTTCACTTCTTTCCTTTCCTTCTACATAATTTCCCCAAGAATATTACCAAATAATATGCATCATGCATTCAGAACTTCTCATTTTTATATCCTTGACAAAATCTATTTGAAACAAAGGTGTTTTTAACAGGTATTCCACAGGCAACATTTTCTTTCTTCTTGAGGGAAGGCCCATTCTCTGGATTTGTTAAAATGTTATCATGAACATATACATTTTAAGACTTGCCATTTATGAAGGAAGAAGTTTCTGTAAAAGCAGTTCCTGAGTAGGCATCACAATGGAGATTCTTTCTTGGAAAAAATTAATGCAGTGTTTACAAATAGTGAATTCAGCTAGATATAATAATCAATATCATACTTCTTTTTCATCAGAATGTTACATTAGATATAATAATCAAATCATACTTCTTTTTCATCAGAATGTTACATCACCCTTCAAGGCCTCCTTCCTTCCTTGGGCCAGATTAAGGCCAATTTATGTCCTAAACACAGTCTAACAATGGCTCTTACATTGCTTAATTGACAATACATGAAGACTCAATTACTGCTAAAGGGGAAATAACAGATTAAAATTTTACTTATCTCCCAGGCTACCTCCCTAGCTGGACTCCATTACTAAATTAAATATTGGGGTTTTGGGGTGGTTGTAATGTTTAAAAACCATTTAACACAAAATAGCAGCAAGCAATACAAGCATATTATTTAGTTATATGTAAGGGCATAAAAAGTTGCAAATCTTCAACACTTTTTATGCGATGTTTAATAAAACTGTTATGAATTAAAATGCAAATAGAAACGTTTATTGAAAACTAAAGCCAAGTGTAGAAATGAAAAGAGTTAAAGGGCATGACAGCTAGAGGAAAGATCTCAATGGGGCTTCCCTACCCTTGGTGCCCTAGCATATGTCTATTTTACTTAATGGTTAATAGGGGCAGCCCTCCCTGCAATATACTACAGCCCACCTGCATGTAAAACTGTTTCCTAAGAATATATGAAGGATGGGCGGGAAACACTCAATTCTTTTCTCTTCGGTCTGCATTCCACAAGATGGCACCAGCATCTAATACATTCACACACAAGCAGTGTTTACCTTTTAGAGCCGGCCACCCGTAACAGATTAGGGGATTAAATATTTGTCTCTAAAAGACCTGGCCTTTCCTGCCCACATCAATTTATGTGCCAGAGCGGGCTGTTGCCTGTTACAAAAGACATTCAGACTATAAAATGCACAATAGATGTCAACTTATTCTTTGTCTGTCTCTCTTGAGCACCTCATAAACAGCTGCGAGGAGCTGTTCTAACCAGATCTCACTGCCATGTGATGTCTTTCTCAGCCTGGTTGGGGGGGTGGGGGGAATGGCCTCTGCCTGTTGTTTTTTCTCCAACCGCAAGAGAGTGACGTTGTTTTATTAATCAGCATTTATTTTTCTAACAAGTGTCTTTTGTGCAGCTTCTGCGCAGGGAGGCTTATCACTGATCTCCATTGCAAATAAAGCAGTGTCTATTTATGGTCATGGCTTAAAGAACAGCACAACTCATGTACCATATTAGAACTTTTTGAAAAAGAGCCAAAATACAGGGGTCAGGTTTCCTGTGCTACAAGCAACCTGAGAAAGAATGCAATATCAGCACCCTCTTCCCAGCCTTGTTTGCGACAACAGCCTGGCAATTGCTAATAAACTAGTCCCTGCTCATATTATCACTGATTAACTTGGGAAAGTGTTTTCTAATGTTCTAGAATACACTTATGGCAGAGGTGTTATGGATGCAGCATGTCAGATCGGGATTTTTTCTTTTCTTTAAAAAATCTGGGACATTTTAGACTGCCAGTTTGATATATGTTCCAATTTCATTCAAAATAAGTGAGTAGGTCAAAGAGGATTTCAGAATGTTGATTAGCAACTAGTTAATGATTGATGTCACAGTGACTGAGGACTGTTATGAAATGGAATCTCTGGGGATGTATTTCAAGTTTTTCTAGGACAGAATAATTTCTTTGGATAATAGGACATGTCTAAACACCTGTAGAAAGCAGGGAAGACCTGGTGCACTCTGGATAAATATAAACTCAACGAAGCCCTAAAGTTAAACCATGATTAACAAAGCTGACTTGAGTCTTTCTCTCTTTGTAGCATCTACCATTGATTGGAACGTTTTGTGCAATTAATGGAAAAAGGGGCTTTTTTTGTCCAAAATGGACTTATTTTGTTCCTCTTTATGGAATTAAAATGGAAATATTTTACTGTGCAAAAAAGTGACTCAAGAATTTTGAACCACTTTGTACAACATATATGCAATGCCACCCCAAAGCTGATTATTTTATAAGTACTATTTCAACAATACTTCAGCTAGTTAAAAAGCTAACTGAATGCCAACATTGTTTAATAAATTGACTAGGTAATTATAGATCTACAGACTCTTGGACATCTTCAGAAATGCAGTTTTCCTGGCCAAATAAGCCAAAACCCAAATCTGACCTCTGTAAAGGTTTAGCTAGATTACTGATATTATCTTAAAATAAATCACTGCAAAATTTCAATGCTTCTCTAATTTTGCTGTGTATGCTACATAATATGCTGTACACAAACGTACAAATCTAATGCAGTTATCAGCAAATGCAAAGCCAACTACATGTGACTCAAAATATTGCTTTCTTGCTCAATTGTCCTTGACACCATATTCCTTATTTTGTTGATATACAATAGGAATGTTTTGAAATGATTGTAGTAGTAGATCAAAGAGTATAAGGCATGAAAATGCTGTCAAATGCAGTTCCCTGCCTCAAAGCTTACTGCTAGTCATCCATCACCCAAGAGCAATTTATCTCATTCTAATGGGTACAAAGCAGCATTTCTGTGACATTACACAAAACATTGTTCTGGATAACACAGACAAGCCCAGGGTCCATATTGTAGGAAGAAGATAGAGAAAACATGATGAAAAATGCTGCTTTTGGGGAATCCACTAAATACAGCTAAATTCAAGGAAGCAGTTTAAAATGTTTCATCAGATAATATACCCCAGCTTGAGACAAATCCTAGCATACAGATAATTTAGTGAAGTTTAATATAGCAATTGATGTACCGGGGCTGCCTTATATTCTGGTTAGAATATTAGAGAATGATAATTGACACTTGCTTTTTGAAGTTGTTTCAATATTAGAGGGAGATCTGTAAATGCCTGCCCAACACCTGAAGATAATTTGGAAAGTGAGATATCAGGTCAGTGTTTAACTGCTGCAGTCTTGTTAAACAATGTTAAATACCTGATCTTGTACTGATCACAGAAAGTAAAGAACACCTTTCTTTTTCCTCCAAGAGAAAGTGAAATAAAATATATTGATTTAAATATTTTACTATCTCCATGAGAAAATACATAAATTATTCTTTTAGTATCTGCGTCCACGCTTTACAAATTAGTTAATTTTTGTTTAACAAAACACTTTCCACCAATGTATTCTGTTTTTTGTCCCTCTATAATGAAAATTTATAATTAGTGCAATGTAGGTTTTTTAAACAAAAAATGGCTAAGAGCACTTTTATCTTGATGCAAGAAAGATGGAACAAAAGCTACCACATGCTTATTTTATGAAGCCCTTTCACATAGTAAGAAATACATGTGCATGAAGAATAGTCTTATTGAGAGTACTTATGAGAGTATTTATAAAATTAAAGTTTAATAGATAAATAGAATAAATACTTTATGCATCATAATTCTGGACAACTACATTTATAGCAAGTTGGCAAATCACAAGTTGTTGCCTCTTGGCAAATTCCACTTTTGATAAAATCACACAGGCATGTTACAATGTTACTTATGAGACTGTGATGTCATAATTAGATTGAAATCCTTTTTACCTTCTGCACTGATCATGACATATAGCACACAATGGCATCAAGTAAATACTCCTTCAGAATGTTCACACAACCCAACAGCTCAACAAGTTAAAAAGGGTCATATGTACTAAATATTTGGAGGGGGCAATTGAAGGGGTAGGCAAGAAAAAGTTTAGGAAAAAGAAGTGGGAACTATACCTAGGGAAAAGTTAAAGCCTTTAACTTTTTTATGGACACTGGCAACTTAAAATAAATTAACAAGTATGCTCTCAGAAAAAAAATTGTACAAAAATACTGTCAAATTTCCCAAAAAGCTTTCAGACACAGTAGTTCTTTCCCCCTATGTATTGAATAAACCATGTAAGTACATTACCAAAATAAAAAGATGTTGAAAATAAAAGCCAGCAAAGTTCCCTCCCACCGCCACTCCATTCACACTATCTTTTTGTCTGTACAGATGGGGGAAGAGGAACAGTCAGCAGAGTTTAACAATATTATTTTTCCTGAAGAGGAAGGTTTGGCCCACATTTGCTAAGCTTCCAGTTTAGCAGACTAAAAATTAGCATCACTCCAATGCATAGTTCAAAACAAAGGAAGAGGGCAGTATTTGCACAGGAATCTATCCTGAAGTTCGTGCAATCAACTATCACATTTTTTAAAATCTTTTTTTTAAAACTCAGAATCTGAATGCATTTCTACTCATTTGAAACTGTAACTTACAGAATATCCACAAGATTATTTTGCCAATGTTTGCATCTAGTCACTGAAAGAACTGCCAGGTTACCAGGAAAGAAATTCAGCAGAGACACTGAGGGATATGAAAGATGGGTACAGTTAAAAATTATTATAGGCTAGGGGGACAAAAATGGGTGGCCAAGCTTAAAAATAAAGAAGTGGTGGTAGGAAACAGAAAACGAGAAAAATTATACAAGCTTATATTTTACTCTGCTTCCCAGGTTCCTACAAGCCTTTGAAATACTGTCTCTAGAGGGAATGTTTTCATTCATACATATGGAAAAAAAAGGTCCTTTGTTTTGCACGAAAGTCAGCAGCTCACTCTGCTAGACTGCTGTTTGCAAACAAAGTCTGTCATAAAATCAAATTCATTCTGTCCCAGCCAAAGCTCGGGAAGCTCCTTGATGCGATCCAAGCCCATTTCTATGACTAAGGACATCAGGACCTCCTCGTCGATGAAGTCTGTGTCAATGACATTGGGAGGCAGCATTGCTGCAGGGACGTGGGGCACGGAAGCAGGCACACTGCCGTTTCCCCCACCAGCCCCACTGCTGCTGTGCTTGGGGTTGCAGTCCCGAAAATGCTGGGTTGCTCCGTTGAGCTGATGGTTGGCAGGAAGTAAATCCGGCATGTAGTGGTTGTGAGGGTAAGGATGATGACTGAAGTACTGGTTGTTCAGCTTCTGCAACTGCATGCTGGCTGTTAAGGGCCCGCCTTGAGGGGCCACCGTCGGTGCCATGAACTGGGAATTGTTAAACCTCGCTGTCGGCGGCATGCTGCCAGCAGGGTGTCCCCCATTCACGTTCCCTGGCCCCATGGCATGCCTGATCCCACTGTTTGTGTTCATATTTCCTCCTCCGTAATGGAGATGGTCACTCATCAAGGCACTGAAGGCGTGAGGCTGCTGCTGCTGGTGGTGATGGGTTGGAAAGGGTCCCATTCCCATGCGATGCGCCGGGTGGTGGTGAAGCCCACTGGTTCCATCCGGGAAGCGTCCGTGGTTCATGGCCATCATGTGCTCTGCCATTTTCAGCCTTTAGAAAGTTAATATTTACAGAGAAAGGGATCAACATTTATACTGCCTGCCCGCAAATGAGCCCCACTATCTCTACCGAGGAGATCTGCCTCTCAGGGTCCCCACCCCCTCCAGCCCAGTAGGTCCTTTTCTCCTTCAAGAAAGATTCTTCCCAAATCGCCGGCATTGGCAAGCGGGGAAGGCGCCTTGGGCACCATCGCCGGCTGGCAGCCGCCCTCCCCTCCGCCACAACTCGCGCACAACACCTAGGCGCACCCCGGCTCCCTTTTCTTTTCCCGCTCTCGCTCCATTTATCGTCCGTCCCCTTTTGGTTCGGCAAGCGCTTGTCCACGGACGTAACGCTAATGCAAACAAATCCACGCGTGTCGTCGCGGAAAAGCCTTACATAAGCCCCACAGAGGGGAGAGCGAGCGCTGTCCGACCTTCCCGCTCTCCTTGTCAGCAACTTTGGGAATTAAAGTCCGCCAAGGACCGCTTGCGATATAAGAACAAGTGGATTACCAGCTCCCGCGGAAGCCTCTTCCCTCCCCCAGCCTCGGGCATGCCTTCCCGCGCCTCCAGTCCTCGGTCCGGAGCTTCGTGCAGGGAGCGCGAGAAAAAGCCCCACCGCTCACCTCACGCTCTCGCTCGCTTTCTTCCTTCGCTCCCAACGCGCTGCCGGACCCAGTCAGCAGAAACCGCCCAGCATAGAGCAGGCGAGCGTCCGGTTCCTCCTCTGTGCTTGACCGGGTGGAGGGTGAAGGCGGCGATTAATTCTTCTGGCTGCCGGGCATACAGGCTCGAAGCCGCGGCTTCCCCTGCTCGGCGAGTTTCTCATCAGCCCTTGCCAACAATGAGCTGTGTTCCTTAGCCTGCTTTGGCCACAGCTAATATAGGATTTCAAAAGGGAGGAGCGAAAAGCCTTCGCAGGCAACCAGAAGTAAAACCTGGAGCAAAGCAAGGAAAAACAAGCCAGGCGGAACTGGAAGGAATCCAAAGCGCGCGCACTCCACCCCCCTCGTTGTTCTCGCGGGCTCCGGGCCACGTGTGCCGTCGGCGAAACCCACAGATCAGCGCGGACGCGGAGGGTCTTCCGAGCGCTTACGCGGCTGGGATCGGGCGCCGAGGGAGAAATACGTGGGAGCAAGAAAGCCGAACCCCGCCGAAAGCACGGGCTTCACCGGCAAACGGCCCTTTTGCTTCTAATTGAGCCATCATTCACTTAGCTCTCACCATTAGGCACTGTTGCTGCTTTCCTTCCCTGCCCCGCCTCCCCAGATACTCAACGCGGGCGTTTATTTCTTTCCCCCTCTTGCCGCGCCTTCTCCAGACGTGGCGAGGCTCCTCGGAAGCTCCCACGAGGGGAGCCCAAAGGCCGGTCCCCCTTCCTTGCACGAAGAGCCCCAACTTCGCTCCGGACTCTTCGGCTGGGCGCGCGCACTCTAGCCTTGGTGGAGGCGCGTGTCCCGCGGGGGCTCGCCGGATCCGATCCGCGCTTTCGAAGTGACATTTTGCAGTTTACCTCTCCTGGTGGCTTCGGCGTTCACACGCAAAGGCGTCTCTGCTCCGCAAAACAAACGCCGCGATCGCCGGACAGGGGTCCTTTCTGGCCTGCCTGCCGCTCCCCCGCCATTCCCTGCCATTCCTTTTCATAAACCGCCTGCACAATCCACTTGCCGCTCGGCTCGAGGTGGGGTGGGGGATATAGAGTGGGGTAGGAAAGGCGGGTCGGGCCCCGGGTTTAAGCCAGCTTTCTTGCTACTACAGTCAGCAAGCAAGTTGATATTGCTGGGAAAGGAGGCGAGGCAATAATTGATCTGTAAATAAAGCGCGTCCCTTCCTACGGGTCTCCTTCATCCGCGCGCCCTTTTGGAGGCTCGCTAATGGAGTCAATAAACAGCCGGGATGAGCTGCCTGTCCCTGAGGTAGCCTCGCAAATGCGGGGAAGGCAGGGTGGTGTAAGCAGACCCCTTAAGACCAGCCGTATGGAACTTTTCCTAGGGACCCCCGATCACAGGGAGGTGCGTGGTTTTATATACCCAGTTATTCTGCTTGGATGTCAACTCCCATCATCCTAAACAGCAACGCTGAGGATTATGGAATTTGGAATTCATGGCGTCTCAGAGAACCGGGATTAGACAGCATTGCTGCAGTTCCCAGACGGACGAGGTAGCTACAGCATGGTTCTTTTGCCATCAGCAATTAGGGAAAGCAACAGTGGGAAGCAGAATCAGAACTGAGCACTGGAAGGTTATGATGGAGGTCATCTAGTCCAGCTTCTTCCTTAATGCAGGTTCTAAAAGCTATAAGAGGTAACTGCTGCTATCTTCTCCGATCTGGTAGTTACAGATATATTGAAGGACAGCTGCTATTGTCAATATTTATATAATAAGTACAATTTCAGAATGCACAACCATTCCCATAATAGCTCTGCAAATACGCTTCGCTTAGATTTATTTATTTATTCATTCATTCAATTTATATGGCCGCTGGTTTCAAATAAGTGATTCTGAACAGCTAACAGCAATTTTAAAAAAGCAAAGAAAAAAAGAACAAAAGTACAAAATAAATAGACAATCAGCATCACAAGATTTTTTTTTAAAAAAGAAATCAATATGGGCACAATACAAATATTTCAACAAAATTAATTCACAGGGTCCAACACATGCTCTGATTATGTTGCCTGACAACAGTGAGC
The DNA here is from genome assembly GCA_032468035.1 of Aparallactus werneri. NCBI lineage: Eukaryota > Metazoa > Chordata > Lepidosauria > Squamata > Lamprophiidae > Aparallactus > Aparallactus werneri. The sequence continues at coordinate 218,236 of JANHFQ010003795.1, forward strand.
AGAGTGTCTTGATTCAGGAAAGGGCACAACTGCAAATGCTCTTCTGATTACTGACATTGAATAGGAGCTGTGAGTTGAGCAGGACCCCAAAATTGTGCAACCCACAACAGAACAGGAAATGGAATTTTCCCAGAATTGGAGGGACCTTGAACCAAAAGCTAAGCAGTTTTGGTAAGGTAGAGTTGAAACCTGTTCTGCCCCATTCAACCTCCCACAACCTCCAGACACTTGAGACAGAACCATCACTGAATCTCTTGGATGGCCTCAGACATCATAAAATCCCCAAGAGAGTCCAGGTTTCCTTGAACAACATCTGGATGACTGTCAGACGATACAATAAGTAAGGAAAAGCATTTATTTATTTATTTATTTATTTATTTATTTGCCAGTCTTAGCACAGTTAGATAGGCCTCAATAGAGGCTTTGGCTTATGTTTGCTTGGGTTCACTCTGTTGTCCTCCAACGGCACTCTAAGCATCTCTTCAACCATTTTATCTTCCTTGGTTCCTCTGTTAACTAGGGAATTTTGGAATCTATGGGAGAGAGAGGCTGCATAACTGAACTCCAGTCGAGACCCTGCATATCCTTTACATTCCAAGCAACTATAAAGATCCTGCACCAGTTCTTCAGGGACCACCTCAAGTTCCCTTAAAACTTAACTGGATGCACTTGAGGTATAGTGATTGAGTAGATCTAGTCTCCCTGCAACTGGAGCGGGGGGGGGGGGGTAGGGAAGAGAAGAGCACCAAAGAACACCAGGAGTAACACAAATTCTTTTTGAATCTGGGAATAAACACTCCA
>JANHFQ010003804.1:37805-48498 GCA_032468035.1 Aparallactus werneri
TGTTAGGTCTGCCAAGGAGGCCCTATCCCGACTAGGCCCAGGAGACTGGCAGGAAAGGGTCGATACCTTCCTCCTGGCCCAACACAACATCCCCTGTGCCACTACAGGGAAATCCCCGGCCGAGTTGCTAATGGGCAGAAAACTAAGGTGCATGCTAGACAGACTTAACCCCCAATACTCTAATACCCACTACCGGGACACCGAGGGAAGAGTAAGGGAACTAAGGATCGGGGCGCCCGTGTACGCAAAAAATTATGCTACAGGGCCTCAATGGGAATGGGGAACAGTCACCGAACAAACAGGACCCAGGTCCTACGTAGTAGCCCTAGAAGACGGTCGAATATGGAGAAGGCATATCGACCAGCTACGAGACAGGCTAACCAGCCTGGAAGATGAACTAGGCCCAGCCCTAGTCACCCCGACCGACACGGAAGCACCAGTCCCTATCTATAGAGAACAAGGCCCTGACTCAACCTCGATGGCGGGGTACTCACAGTTGCAGGAGGACTCACCAAAATCCCCGCAAGAGGGCCCCATAGATAGGCCGACTACTGCTAGTAATCCAGGGGCGGAGCAAGGGACCAAGGATAGGTCCACCCTGCTCGACGCCCCAGCTCCGACTGAGCTGCGCAGGTCAGACCGCGCCCGGACACGCCCTAAATATTTAAGTGACTACGTATGTAAATGAGCCGTATGTAAATAGTTCTATGTAAATATGGTAAAAAGCATTCTGGGGGGAAGGGGTGTAATGTATTCAGTTATTTTTGGAGGGAAATTCAAGCCTCCCGATTGGTTGCCCTGTTGGCAGAAACACTATAAAAGGCAGCCTGTCTGCCCATGCTAGTTGCTGGGTAGTCACCCTACAATAAAGAGCTGTCACTTTTCGCTACTCCTGGCTCCAGTGTCCTCATTGCTTTGCCTACAAGCAGGGGATCTAACAAATTCAAATTGCCAAGACCAGATTATTTACATCCCAGGGTTCTGAAGGAGCTGGCAGATGGCAACTCAGAATTCCTTTCACAGTTCCTGGAGCATGGGGGGAAATGTCAGCGGACAGGAAAGGAGTTGATATGGTTCCATTCTGCAACAAAGAAAAAAAAAACATGGAAACTACAGATCAATCGGCTTGGCATTAATACTTGTGAAAATCCTGGAAAAGATAATCAACCAGGGTATTTGTGAGCATCTAGAGATGAACAAAGTGATTATCAGAAGCCAACATGGGTTTGTTAAAAACAGACCAAACCTTATTGCCTTCTTTGATAAAGTGATAATGGATCAAGGAAATGTTATGGCTACACTAAGTCTACAGTAAGGCATTTAACGAAATAGATCACAACCCACTTCTTGGCAAATGTAGGAGAGACAGTACCATCACCAGATGGATTTACAGTTGGCTGACCAACCACACTGTGTAATCTTCAATGGAACTAAATCTCCAGGTTCTATTTTGGGGCTTGGTTTTCAAGAAAAGATTGCATAACTATTTGTCCAAGATGATATAAGGTCTTCTGCCATCTTCTCCTACAGTCCTATGATTCTAGTCTAGTCTAGCCTAGTCTTTCTTTAGCAAAACTTTTACCCATTTCCCAATTATTCCCTATGCAAAACTAAAAGGGCTGATAATCTAACTAGTTCCTTGACTAAATTCTATTTTCAGGGGATTAACAATTTGGACCATTTGAAAGAGTCACAATTTTATAGATGTGATATATAGGGTTGCTTCAGTGGTGGGATTCAGCATATTCGGACAGGTTCCGTAGAACCAGTAGCGATAATTTCAAGAACCGGTAAATACCACCTCTGATTGGCTGATCCCGGAAAATACCACTTCTGATTGGCCGAACACATAGCCATGCCCACCAAGCAACGCCCACAGAGTAGGTAGTGGAAATTTTTGAATCCCACCACTGGGTTGCTTGAAAGATTCCTTGGGAAACTCTTGTTCCAATCCCAACAATATCAATGAGCCATTTAGTAATTCCACTTTCTTCATAGAATCAGTTCTTCAATTATATACACATTCTAACGTTTTTAGATTTGTGTGAGTTTTGCCAAATTTGCTTTCAGGTTTGTATGTGAGTTCCTGAAAAAGATCATAGAATCAAAAGGAGGTCACAGTGATTATGATATCTATGAGATGATCTGTCCTAGAGATCATCTATTCAGTTCAGGATCCACTAGAATATCTCTGGCAGATAACCACCGTCTGTTTGAAGATGCACTATCATAAAATAAAGAGAAATCTCAGGATTCAGAGGCAAATCAGTGGTTGAGATCTATAGTTTAAGAGGTATTTCATACCGGTTTACAGTTTATGAAATAGAAATTCTTATAAAATATGTCAGCTTTCCTCATTCTTACCACTTTGTATTCTGTAATGCAAGTGTTCCATTAACCTAATTGTTAAAAGAAAATTATGCAAAGCATACTAATAAAAAAGCTAGCTTGCAGTAATACATATTGGTGACAAAAAGCTCTTAATTTATAGAGGTAGGAAATTAAAGGGAGAATTTTGTAAGAACATATACATGTAAGTTTGTGCATACAAAGTTGTGAAAACTGTGTATGGTGGAAATGTGATAAGCAAATATTTTTTTAAAAAAGATTCCTTAATTTGAACAAAGCAGTTAAAAGACGAACAGTGGTAGATGCAAGCATTTCGTATTGACCCATCATTACCAAACTACAATAACACGGTTAAAAATCAACATAGAACATAAAATCCAGCAAGAGCGTTAATTAGACATATAACATGTGTTGAACAGCAACAGTGACACATGTTATATGTCTAATTAACACTCTCACTGGACTTTATGCTCTTTGCTGATTTTTAACTGTGTTATTGTAGTTTGGTACTGACGAGTCAATGCTGTTGTTCGTCTTTTAACTGCTTTGTTCAAATTGTTAAAGGGGATTAACTGCTTTAAAAATCCTTAATTTGTTTTCATTTCTTTTCTGGATCTTGCACAAGGCCTTCAATATCCTTCCTAGTTGTAAAATACTGGAGTTGCAAGACAAATCTGTCCATGCATAGCAGAAAAAATTGTGAATTGCTGACATTGGAAGAGCCACAGTTTTTGAACTTCTGTTGGCTTCAAGTTAAGAGAGAGAGAGACAAATATTCCTTTCTGCAATGTGAACTGAGCTATGAAGAAGCTTTCTTTTTCTTTTGACAAGTCTAATGTACAGTTATCTTGGTGTTACTTCATATATTTCTCATTTCCAAAGAACTTGGAAGTATCTGATTTATAAAACCATAAATAAGGGAGAAACTTCAGTAACCATCTCTTTTCAGTCCCTAGGAGTCACTAGCATCCTTCATGGAAATATACAGTAGCTAGCTTTTTCTCTCTCTCAAAATCATCAAGCGAAAAATAGTTGCACGGCCTTATGAAAAATTGCTGTGACATCCTGTAAGTTAGTAGTTACTTATGTATTTAATGCACCTTTATACTCCATTTAGTGATGGGAAAATACCCTCAACATGTCTTTGAATAAATTGGGTCTTATCAACCATTCCTTGTAAAGCTTTTGTGTGTGTGTATTGGAGTGTGTATGGGGGTGTGGGTGTGGGTGCACACCCATAAACCCACACACATACATACAAACAAACACAAACATACCATAAGCAATTATTTACAGGTTTCTGTGCCAGCGCCCACCTTCCCAAGCAAATTTATGTTCGCAATATCTTTCGGATTATTATAATTTTACACGAATAGCCCTGAGCGTTGCTTTATAATGGAAGAATGAGATTTAAATATGTTCACAAAATTAATAAGCAAATATCCATTACATAAATAAATGGACTTCTCTAATAAGAGAGCTGGTTTAGTCCAGCATAAATTTTGTGTAAGTGTTTAAAATTAATTCTGAGGGTCACCACAAAATAATACCCCGAATTTAGTCAACTGTGTCTTTATTTTCTGTCATACAGGGTTTTTTTGATGAGATGACTGTTTTATTTCTCATGTATTTCTATAAAGTTATATGCACTTTAGCACTTATAATGTTTATGAATGTTTCTAGTGCATTTTAGTATTTCACTGGTGAATTTCTCATTAAACAATCTGAGGCACCTTAAATTTAACTGCATGTTTTACTCTTCTATCATTTTAATGGTGTTTGTAAGCCCCTTTTACAGTTGATGAGATAAAATAGAAGGCTAGCTCTACCACTAGGCAAAGTTAGGCACCAGTTTAGGTAAATAGAGCTGTTATATAATCTGGTTATTATATTGATAACATACTATTTATGTTGATTCTATGTTTTAATCATATCTTTTTATGTTGTAAACCACTAGGATTTATTTTAGAATAGACTTTTTATTAAGGGTTAAATTTTAGGCATCAAATGTAGGGAATGCCAGTGAAGTGTTAGTGAACAATGTGTGCCTTGTGGCTCAACCTTAACCCTTTAATGCCATGGAATAAGTTTTCCTGTTTCCTGTTCTTGCCAATTTTGTTAGGTTTAGTGCATGGAATGTAACAGTAACTGATAGCACAAGTGACAAGACTCCAGTGATAAGCAAGCCTGGGACTCACAGGCCAGCAGGAAATTAGGGTAGTTTGGGATCTAGGTATCTGGCCCTGCCAGGTAAGAATGTTCAAAATACATGTCAGAAGAAAGCAGTGGCAAACTACTCTTATACTGCTTCTAAGAAAACTGCATCAATATATGTAATACAGGAAATCAAGCTGAACTCAAGGGGATGGTGAGCTACACTGAATGGCAGGAAAAACCTTTGCCTCAGGCAGAAAAAGGTCTTGGCAAAGCCCTGTACAGGATTAGATTAGTTTAGATTAGATTAGATTGGTAGATGGATAGGTAGAGATAGATAATAGATAATGAGAGAGAAAGAAAGAGATTGAGAGAGATATGATAGTTTCTTGATGGGACGATCAATCTATTATGTTTAGGGTTAATTTTACAGTAGGATTTAGGTTTAGATTTAAGAATAAAATGAAGATTAGGTTTAAACATCAGTTTAGGCTTAGGTTTAGAATTAGAGGTGGATTAGGGTTGTGGTTGGGTTAGGGTAGGGATTAGGGTTTGGGCTCAGGTTAAGATTGGGATTAGGGTTGGTCTTGGATTTGGGTCAGGGTTAGAGTTAGGGTTGGGATTGGGATTAGGATTACATTTAAAGTTAGTATTAAGGTTAGGGTTAAATTAGAGCTCCATGAATTTGGAGAGTAAAATAAGAGATTACTAATGGATTCATAGAATGGCTGTATAGTTAGGCAAACTCTCAGATTTGTCTGCATTTCCTGGTAAACTACATGGGAAAATCCCATAGGAGTAGAAATACAATTAAGGTTAAAGTGAGGGTTAGAGTTATGGTTAGGGTTAGGGTTAAGGTTCTGTGAATTTGGAGATAAAGTAGTTTACAAACGGAATTGTAGACCTATGGCATGGTTAGGAGGCTTCATAGATTTTGAATCTGCCTTGTCTGCATTTACTAATAAACTACATGGAAAACCCCATTGAGGTAGAAATCCAGTTTAGGGTTAGTCCCCCATGAATTTGGAAAGTAAAGCAAAGCTCAACTTCACTTTTCATGAAACTCCTTTGCAAATCTAACACTAATGTCAGTTTTCAGATGTGACTGTAAGGAAGCCTAATCCTAACTCTAATCCTAATCCTAATTGTAATTTAATTTTAACTCAGAATAGGATTTTTCCATGCATTTCACTGTCATTCACCAATATGTGCAAATGCAAAACTGTCATCCTACCCCTAGTTCTAATCCTAACCCTATTTCAGTTTTATTGGAAATAGGATTTTTTTCATGTAATTTATAGTGGTCCAAAAATAGGTTCGAATGCAAAGCTCACAACTTCATTTTTCTTGAAGAGCCTTTGCAAATCTAATCCTGATCTCAGTTTTCAGCTCTAATTGCAAGGCTTTAACTCTAACCCTAATCATAATTCTAGTTTAATTTTGACTGGGAATGGGATTTTACCATGCATTTTAGTGTGGTTCACAAAATTTAAAAAAAAATAAAAAGTGCAATATCAATTTTTGGCCTTGACTCCAAAAAAAAATTAATACCCTAACCTCAAACCTATTCCTAATCTTATCTTAATTTTCACTTGTTTTGGAGTTTTCCCAAAAGTTTTCCCAAGTTTTCATATGTGGTACATGAAAGCTGTCACCCTCCCTTTCGTTAGAAATACATTGCAACTCTAAACCTGATGTCAGTTTTCAGCTCTTACACACAATTTCTTCACCTTATTCCCATTTGATTTACATGCAATCAGCTTTTGTGTTCTGAAAATTATCAACTAATGCAATTTATTTTGAAGCTATTTCATTTCTGTCAAAGAACAGTGAAGTGCAAAGTGTAGTTTCTTTCCTTAATGGAAATGAAGGGGGGATTACATCTAATCAGCTCACAAAATATTGACAGAAATTAAAAAAAAAGATTGAAAACTTGTGATTTACAAATGCACATAGATTTGCCAGCTGGCAGCTATCCCAATCTTTGCCAAGCTGCACACTTAGTTTTAGCTAATTTTATTAAGGTTCAAAAAATTAATTGAAAAACATGAAGAGCTGAAAAGTATACCTGGAATTAATCTGGTTTTATTGAAACACATCACATATGACGTTTTTTTTGCTCTACAAATCTCTGTCAGATTATATTGACTACAAACCATTGGAAAGAAATTGTGAGTTTCTTGACATCTTCTGGAAACCAATTTTGTTTCCGAGAACGATGAAACTCATAGCTAAACAAAATCAACTCTTTGTGTTGATTTTGATGAAAACAATGAAACTCATAGCCCAACAAAATCAACTCTGTGTGCATTTGTTTATCAGTAGAGATTGTCTGATATGCCCAGCTCTAACTTGCATTTTGCCTAGTTCACATGGGGGGAAAGCCCTTAAATGCAATTTTCCAGGCATGTAAATTTGAAGATATGCTACACTTTAAGGATTTGCTGGAAATTAACACTTTGCTCACAAGGCTATTTTGGCTCCATGGAATGATTAAAGCTTTCAGAGCTTCTCACTACATTTGCTTTTCAAAGACAATTTCCCCATGCAAATGTCATCTGGCCAACCAACAAATAAGGCTTAGAAACACTCTCTGTTTGCTCCAAAGCCAATGAATATGGACAGCACTATACTGAAAGTGCATTTTTAAAAAAAATGTAGGTAGTGAGGGCAAAGTTGGCTTTAAAATTCACTGGGATGTTTTGCAAATGGGAAAGCTTGTGATATAGCAGACTTCACTGTTTATCTGCTTTTTCCTTAACTGATAATCTATAAAACAGTCACTTTAGTTCCTTGCATTGTTTCCCAGTTGTTCCCCCCCCCCTCAAAAAAAATTCCAGATTCTATTTTGTCTTAAGTAAATCTGGAATTTGTGAGTTTCAGGGGAAGGGATGGAGGGAAGGAAGGAAGGAATACAGAAAATACTATGGAAAAGTTGTTGAACCATGAGAAGCATAGCCATCAAAATCAGCATTCCTCCAACCCAAGCAAAAGAAAACAGTAGCAAACTTGTCATTCCAACTATTTTAATTTCCTTGTTGCAGTCCCTGCAACAAGAATTTGACCTTCTTAGAATCTGATGTATCCAGCTGTCTGCACAACAGGCTCATTCATGGCTTTGCAGAGAAGGAAGGGGAGGGAAGAATAAACCCATCCCGTAGAACTACAAACACAGAAAAGCTAGGAAGCTGCAACATGTTCCCAAGGAAGCTTTGTACACTTACCAATTCTTGATAAAGGGCAATTTGATGCGTGTAACTAAATGCAAATGAGTGGCAGTGGAGTTGAAATGTTTTATTGCTTTATTAAAGGAGGGAACCCTGCCCCCATGCCACTGGAAAGAAACAAAAATAGAATAGAAGCTTACTTCCTCTCTCTCCAATTCCCTCTCATTGTTATTTTCAAGCAATTACAATGAGATTTTATTAACAGTATGCTCAAGGAATTCAGCGGACTCCCAAAATCAGTTCTAACGGGAAGCATGTGTCATCACACAACAGCTAAGGGCACTTGCTTTTTGTTTCAGTTTTTAAAAAAGGAATGGTGGCTGTTTGGGGTTGGGGACACTTTGAAAACTGATTATTTGCAGTTCCTTAGCGACCTAGCTTTTCTATGAAAGCCAGGACTAGGCTGCTCAATCAATCAATCAATATCTGAAGATGTTCAGCATGGATGATAAATGCAAAGAAAAACCCAAAATAATAAATCTAGTTAATTGTGTAGTAGCTTTCCCAGATTTGTCACCTTCCAGAAGTCTTCAGATTTGATCATTTTAATTGTCACGGTATTATCTGGAAATTACTAAACTTCTAGTCGCAGGTTTATGGGGGCACCAGGATGAGGAAAACTGTTAATGAACCGGGCTTAATCATACAGTGCCACAGGTTTTTTTTATTGTTTCCTGGAATGTTGTGTGATCATTCCAGGAAACAATGGAGAAAAAAACCAGAACTATATCTTTTTTTTTTTAAATAAAAAAAGTTTTCTAGGCTTTTTTATGCATTTTTAATGTCAATGTGGTTTTTGTCCATCTCTATTCAGTCTGACCCTTTTTATTTATTTGATTGTTTGTTTGTTTTTTATTAAAGCCAGGCCTTGCAAAATCTTTGTTACAGCAGGCATTAGGAACAATCAATTTTTGAAGGGTTGACAAGTTCACTACTCTCTCCTATCTTTCTTTCTTAGCATATTTCTGAGCCCCTGACGTAAGCAATAGTAACAAGATTGGACAAGGCATTCAAAACAAGTTTCCAATCAAATATTAAGACAGACTACAAATATTATTGTATCTTGACCAATATATGTTCCCATACATTTGGAGGGTTATAAAAACATGCAAATGTTACTATTTTCTGGCTACTTTTATCTGCCCATTTTTAAAAACTCATCTAAGATTTTTCACATCTGAAGCATCCCACAGCAGAAAACTTAATTTTGGTTGAAGATAATCTTACTGCTTTAATGTAATCTACTGAATAGAACCTTTGAAACCACATTACTGCCCCCACAAAGGTCAGAAAACTCTATTATTGTAATCTAAAGGCTACTCAGTCAGCAAATGGCATCCAAAATGCATTTGGCAACTGAACTTCAGTCCCTAGTGGGAGACTGCTTATTTAGATCATATAGTTTTATCATGAATTCCATGCATTTAAAGACCAGGGTTATTGAAACTGTAAACATCTCTGACCTCCTCCTGGGAATATTTGGTCCTCAGAAGAAGTCTTTGTCACTGAAACTGTAGTATCAATTTTAGGTCATCCCTTGGAATGTGACTTCTGGAAGCCAAAAAAATTTCCCAACCTTCCTGAGATGGGAAGGAGAAAATCTTGGCTGCCAAAGAAGTGAGGAATTCAATAACTGTTCCAAAGAGGGAAGTCATATGATGGTGCTGGGTGACTCATTGTTGAGAGGAACAGAATCAGCAATCTGCAGACTTGACGAGGAAGTATGACATCTCCCAGAAATAAAGATGGGAGACTGATCTGACTAAGGAAATCTACTGGCCAGTATGTTTTTCTTCTGTTTGATGTTGAGATAAATGACACTGTCAGAAAGATCCTGAAAAAAAATATTTAGGTACTACAAGGAGTTAGGGGAGAAGGCAAGAGTTTGCAACACAGGTAGTGGTTTTGTCCATACCCCAGCAAAGGTGACTATCCAAGAAAGGAAAAGAAGATTTTGGAAATGAATTGCTGGCTTAAGAGATGATATTATCAAGAAAATTTTGATTTTGACCCATAATCTTAATCTATACTATCTACAGGAAGTGTTTCTGATAAAACGTCATGTTAGTGTTTTTATTATGGTTAGTACAGGCCACCAACCAAGAAGAAGTTATAGATTAAATCTTCACACATCTTCAGATAGCTAAAATGTCCAGGAAACATACCACTATAGTAATGGAGTATTTTAAGTAATCCCAAATCAATTGAGAATCAAATTCTGCAAAAGTTGAAAAATCAATAGGTCCTTGAAATGATTACAGACAATTTCATTGTCCAACAAGTAGAGAAAGGAATCAAAGAACTGGCAGGGAAGAAAGAGAAGAAAGGTAAGGAAGCAGTGGTGGGATTCAGCCTATTCTGACAGGTTCCGTAGAACAGGTAGCGATAATTTTGAGAACCAGAAAATATCACCTCTGATTGGCTGACCCTGGCAAATACCACCTCTGATTGGCTGAACACATAGCCACGCCCACCAAGCCGTGCCCACAGAACTGGTAGGGGAAATCTTTGAATCCCACCACTGTAAAGAAGTTATAGAAATCTTGGGAAATAGTAACCATGTGATCATAACATTTGCTGCATTGAAAACAAAAAGAACTGAAAGTAATAAGAATGTGTTCTAGAATTCAAAAGACCTGATTTTAATTAGATAAGGGGGGAAACTAGGAAGGATTCCAGGGAAAGAAATCCAGAATATCTTAAACATACTTAAACTTTGGATTCCATCCAACAAAACGTTGACATTCCTATTTGAAAATATTACTAAACATGCAATTCTCTCCATGTTAATATGCCAGTAAACCCCTTAAAGGTTCATAGGTCATTTTTTTGGAGCATGTACAGATAGAATGGGAATTAAAATATGTTTCCTTCTTTCAATTACTGTATATCTTATATCTATAAAAGAGAAGCCCCCAAAAAAGTATGTTTGTATGTCATTTATACAAATCCACATTCCTGCA
>JANHFQ010003805.1:25969-44655 GCA_032468035.1 Aparallactus werneri
TAAAATTTCTAATCTAAAGGAACAGTTAAATAAATTAAAATGGAGTTATTAATTCACTATTACTCAGATAAACTGTAGTCTGCATAATCCTTGAAAGATTATAATAAGGTGACAAGTTAAGGTCAACAGCCTACACTTGGCCTTTGAAACGAGCAATTTCTCTCCTTAAAGAAATGAACAGAGACAACAACAACTACAAGTGATTTAAGTCCAATTAGTTTCCTATCTGTGCCTTTGAAGTTCTGACAGGGTGGAGAGACTTCAGGCTTGGCAGTTATACTTTATCTCCCCCCAGGGCCCCAAAAGATATGAAACACTGGCTCATAAGACATATACTCAGAATTCAGAAAAATGGTGTCTTACTGAGCGTGTTTCAGCCCTGATATTTGTCAGCAGTACCAGAATTAAGTTCAGAAAATATTCCACTCTGGGTTCCCACTCCAAGGAGTCATATTAAAAAAACAGAGCAGCTTAAATGGAGGTCAAAAAGGAGTAGTTTGTATTTGTTGTTTTAATTAGATTTACTGATCTAAAGTTATCTAAAGCTTTTCCAGAAGAACTCAAATCTTTTTTTGCTTTCATTTGCGGGAGGAAAAAATTGCTTTTTGAAGCTGCTGCCCCTACTTAAGAAATGTAGAATGGCTTAAGCAAAGCTTGCAAGAAGATCTTGGGGTGCAAATCTAATGAACGCTGATTGTCTCCTGCCACCATTGTGCAAAAGTCAACCCCTCGCCTTGGAAGAAGCATCCCGGCGACTTGGAGGTCTCCCCTCCCCCTCGGTCCGGCCAGGCGCGCGCCCCACGCCTCCCTGGCCCGAGGGGGGGGGCGCTCTAGGGAGGCGCGCGCGCGCACCCGACCCGCGCTGCTCCTTTCAGGGGTCCTCGAGCTTGGCAACTTTAAGACTTGTGGACTTCAACTCCCAGAATCCCTCAGCCAGGTTAGGAACTCCAGGGTTTGCCCACGAGCGCAGCTCAGCTGCCCTCCGGGGCTTCGGCCTCTGCCCGGCGGAGCGAGGACGGCGACGATGGCGCGTCCGCGGCCAGGAGCAGCCCCGAGGCGGGCTGCCGGTTCCGTTACCCGTGGGAGGCCGGGTCCAGGCGAAGGCCGCAGCCGGTAGACTGCTTCTAGGCGAGGAGGCTCGCCCGGGCGAGGGGACTGCGCCTGCGCCGGGTCGCTCTCTCGGGTCACGCGAGTCAGGTGACGCTGCGGCGGCCAATGGGGCGGCGCCTTGTTGCGGGGTGCTCCGCCGCCGCCGCCGCCGCCTCGCTGCGTCTGGTGTGGGATGCGCTGAGCGGGGAGCCGGGGCAGCCGCCGCCCCTCCTCAGGTGAGCGAAGCCGCCGCTGTCGGGCCTTGCCGGAGGCTTTCCCCGGGAATGGGGCGAGGGCCCCGCAGCCCCTGGCCTCCCAGGGCTCCCGTTGGCCCTGCTGGACGGGCTGGACCGAGGCTGCCCCCTCCGCCGCCCAGGGCAGGAGGAGCCCCGAGGGAGTCCCGGCCGGGAGGGCGAGGAGAGGGAAGAGGAGCCGCCCTCGGAAGCTCCTGCTGTGGCCCAGGAAAGGCGGCTCCTCGGGGCCGAAGGGCTCAGAAGCCGCGACGGGAGCCGGTTTTCCGAGAGCAGCGAGCGGGATCAGCGGGCTTTTATCGGCCGGTCTCCAGCGCTGCTGAGCGAAGCCGGTTGACCCGCTTGCTGGGCTGCTTCGCGTCAGCCGGGGAGGCGGCTGCTCCGGGGCGCTTTTCCCGGGAAGCTTGCTGGGAAATACGGGCTTCTTTAATGGCAGTTTAGTTGCCTAATCCGGGGCGACCCCGAGATGGACGCCTTGACTGACTTCATAAGGAAGCGAGGGCTCAGTCGTTCTATAGGGGCAGAGGGATCCACATTTAAATAAATCAACCTTAAATCGCCCGCGTTGTATAAATGGGGATGTTCTGGGGAGAATCAAGAGGAGCAGTTTTGCTGTTTTCCTTTGCATGTATCTCTGCAATTGACCACAATGTATTTCTGACCTCATGTATTTTTAATTTCCCTCGATCCTGACAGGCAAATGTCTGTATTGCTGTAAGTGTAAATGGTTATTTATAGTGCTTTATGCAATAAGAACGTAACTATTATCTAGATCCCTGGCTGAGGTTTAATTTTATCAAACTGTAACTAATGTGGCTTTTTGGCATTTTTGTTTAAGAGTAAAGTATGGTATCAATTTACCATCTCATATAACACATGTATTCTTGCTCTCTTGTACTTCGTCAGTCACCTTAGCATTTTGCTAAGCATTGTTTCAGCCATGCCTACTCAGCCTGTTCAGGCCTTGCTGGCTTAATATTTATCAGTAATTTCCTGTGGGAAAAGGATTGTAGCTCAAAAGCAGCAGCGGATGAATTGCTTGAGCAGATAAGAACAGACTTGGGGGCTTTGGAAGCTGAACTCCTGCAGTTTTAGAACATCTGGATTTGGGCTGATGAACAGGACCCCAGCAGCGAAACCCTCAGCCCCACCAGCTGTGTCTCTTTTCCTTGCAGGTGTGAATGACAGAGGAGGTGCCTCCGACCGCACTCAGCGAGATATACCTTCGCCTTTTGTGTCAGGATGACATAGACATGGTCAAACAGCTCTGTGGTGATTGGTTCCCCATTGAGTACGTTGCATTTGTCTGCCTTTAACCACTTGCTGGCCAGAATGAAACCTGTCCTTGAACTGTGTAAAAGGGAGTATAGAACCGGGTTTTCACTGAAACCTGACAACTTGGAGATGATCATGTTTTCATGAATAACATTATCACCTGCTTCAATTCCCTACCCAGCAATAAGGCCACTCAATCTGTCCTTGCCGAGGTCTCCTTGTCTTGCTGGGAGCCTGTCATGAGCACAGAACAACTGAGGAAGAGGCCCATGTATTTTTGGAGGGTTGCTAGTTCCAGTGAAACTGCATGCAGAATTTTAGCAGTCACAAAAGACTGAATTGGAAACATCTTGCATTTTCTGATAAAATAAAATTGGAACTTGCATGATATATTTAGTAAATGCTACTCCAAGGGATGGTAGAGGACAGGAAGGCCTGGAGGAACATTGTCCATGGGGTCGTGATGGGTCGGACATGACTCCACAACCTACAACAACTAAAATTTAGTATTTTAAGAATTTCAAATACTAAAATGAATTCTATAAAATTCTCAGAAATTTTCCTAGTAAACAAAAGTATTTTGATGGGAATTAATTAGTGCAAAGGTGGTCTCTACTATGTTTAATGGCCAACATTTTCTTTTTATTGGGATGTTGTGGTTTGAGACGGGTATCCCTGTATAGGAGACAATCGTTGGTTCCTTCCTTTCACTACTCTGTTTTCCCACAGATACCCTGACTCGTGGTATCAGGACATCACCTCCAACCAGAAGTTTTTTTCCCTGGCTGCGACTTACCGTGGCACCATTGTGGGCATGATAGTTGCTGAGATCAAGAGTCGAGCCAAAGTGCATAAAGAGGTAAATTCTGAGGCTCTGCCCTGCACAGCCTTTGCTTCGCTTGGGCCTTTGCTCCATCCTGGTCTCCCAAACAAATCATTCTTGTGCAACTCCCTAATCTTCAGGCTTTTACTGTGAAGGTTTAAAGGGGGCAGATTGCGTCAGTAACAGAGACTTGGGGCGGACTTCTTTGCTCTTCCAACTCTTTAACCTCTTGATATTTTTTGGGGACCACCTGTTTCCTTTCCTCTTTTTTTAATCCTTTGAGCAGAAGGGGAGATTTGCCCATGGGCCCCAAGTCCTCCTTTCCTGCCTTCCTGTCCAAACCATTCCCAGATGTTCATTAGACATTGAGCATGCTTGAAAAAGAGGCTTGGTATGTCTGTATCCTCACTGTGTCTTTCTTTCGAGTTTCTCTCTAGGATGGTGATATTTTAGCTTCTGGTTTTCCAGTTGATACTCAGGTTGCTTACATTCTAAGCCTAGGAGTGGTGAAAGAATTTCGAAAGCATGGCATAGGTAACCCATGTTTTTAATATTTGTATTGTTTGCAAGTATTTGAATGGTATAGAAAAACTGGCTACATTTGTGTGTCAGGAGAGCAAGAGCTACATTGTGATTATGCGCATGGTGCTTCTAAAAAGTGGATCTTCATTGTCTGACCCTAGTGTGTAGTTGTATGTGTCCCCTGCCCTGGCAAGGCCCTGTCCTATGTGGATTCCCTGGTGTGAAAGAGGACGGCCTGACAGCGGAGAAGGAGTGTTCAGCAATTCCTGCTCCAGATTAAAGAGCCAGTTACCTGTGAATTGACCAGTTTAAACCCTGTGCCAATATAATGGCAGTGGGTCCTTTCTAACACGACTGCTGGTCTGGTGGCAGGTTCCCTTCTGTTGGAAAGCCTGAAAGATCACATTTCGACCACTGCCCAGGATCACTGCAAGGCCATTTACCTGCATGTCCTGACCACCA
This sequence comes from Aparallactus werneri, assembly GCA_032468035.1. Lineage (NCBI taxonomy): Eukaryota > Metazoa > Chordata > Lepidosauria > Squamata > Lamprophiidae > Aparallactus > Aparallactus werneri. The sequence goes on from JANHFQ010003805.1 coordinate 30,392, forward strand.
ACAACACGGCAATACATTTCTACGAAAACAGAGACTTTAAGCAGCATCATTACTTGCCCTACTATTACTCCATCAGAGGGGTCCTCAAAGATGGCTTCACGTACGTCCTCTACATCAACGGGGGACACCCTCCGTGGACAATTTTATATCCTTTGCTAACAATGTGGCTGCCCCTTGGCCAGTCTGTGAGTTTTGAGAAACAACCTCCCGGGTCCAGGTGAGGAGAAGCCAAAGCCTGAGGCTCATTTTTTTACAGGGACATGGTACTCAGGGCAAAATCATGAGGTCTGGGTTCCAACACTTTGCTGTGCACTCCTGGGTAACTGTGGGCCCACATGATTCCCTCTGGGCTGCTGCTTCTGGCTTTTAGCTGCTCTCCTGGTCTGGTGGGTTCCTTAACAGCAGGGCACTGACTATCTTCAGCACATCGGCTCGACTTTGGCCAATCTGAGCCCCTGCACAATTCCCCAGCGGATTTATCGCCAAGCCCAGAACATCCTCTGCAGCCTTTTGCCCTGGTCGGGCATTTCAGCCAAGAGCGGCATTGAATATAGCCGGACCATGTGACCCGAAGGTAGGCAAGAACCCAGCCCGCCCATCGCCTTGTTTTGTGGTGTTGGTGGATCAGGACATACGGGGCTGATGACCGTCGTTGCCTCCTTTCTCTTTTCCAAATGCCTTCCTAGCCCTTCTCCCTTGTTGCCAGCATAAGGGGAAAGTAATCCTAGTAATACATTCAAATGGGGCGAGGAGGGAGAGGTGTGCGTGTTCATGGCAATTGAGCTCCTGCCTGGCTCAGGCAAACCGTTTGGCTGTGTTCCTGGAAGGGTTGCCCTCCATGACCGTTGCTAGTTAATTCATCAACAATCTGTGCCATAAAACGCCCCCAGGTTGAAGCAGGGGTGCCTCTCCGTTCCTGTGGAGTTATTTGTTTGGGCTGAGCTGGCAGAACAGGTGCTTGCTCACTGACAGGCCCAAATCCTGGTTCTCTTCTAGGGAGTCCTTCTCTGCATCCCTGCACAGCTGACATGGCTCCAGCCACTCCAACCCTCAACCGTGTGTGGACTTGGCAGAATTCCTGCTGCTGCTGCTGCTGCTTTCCCCTCTTCAGCCCGAGCGGAAGGAAAACAGGCCGTTCTGCTGCTGTGGCATTGCCGGGCAATGGCCTGGCTGCTCTGCCCCCAACCGGCCTCTCTGCAGTGGGGAAATACTTGGCACAAGGGGCACCTTAGAACCGAGAGGACTGTTGGCAGCAGAGGCCTCCCGGGTGGTCGTTGCTTGGCATCTCCGCCTCCCTTTCAGGAACACGTCTCTTGTCTGAGCAGTTCTTGCCCAGGGGAGCCTTTGGCTCTTTCAGGCTAAAATGTGTGCGCCGAAGGACAGACACTCCCTCTATGTCTTGCTTTCTGCTTGTCTGAATTCGGCCTTGGAGGGTGGACTGGAAGGAGGGGAAGATGCTGCCCTGCTCTCCCTCCCTCTGCCTTGGGCCCCAGAGGGCAACTGCAGTGTGGAGCCCCTCTCCTTCCCGGCAGAAGCAGGAGGCTTGAACAGACCTGGTAAAATGGGCGTGCCATCTTAAGCGCTTTTGGTCCGTTGGGCCTCTGTGGAGCCAGTGAGTCCCCATCCCTGGTGTGAGCTCTTGGGACAAAGGCCAGGTGTTCAGCCTTGCAGGTCATTCCGGGCCCCTCAGTAGCAGTGGGAAAGCATGGCTCCCCTCTCACGGATGAGCTCCAGCTCCCCTCCTGTACCTGCAGCACAGATAAGTAGCATCCCCTCCCAAGGCCTGCATCCCCAGGCAGGTGACAGCCCAGTTGATCCTCCTGGTCGCCACTTACTGCAAACACCTGAGAAAGCAGCAGGCTTACACCTTTAGTGCTAAACTGGAATTCTCGGCCTGTGTTTGTGGTAGGAAGAGCTTGGGAAGCCCCGATGAAGGTCCACTCCCTTGCCTGCCCTGGGGCAGTTGCATTTCTAGGAGCTCCCTTCTCCAGTATTGGCTGCGTTTTTACACTTTGGCTCTTTGGCTCGCACTCCAAGAGGAAACCTTCCTTGGACCTGGGGAGTTTAGGCAGATTTTGTGTGTGTGTGTGTGTGTGTGTGTGAGGGGGGAAGACTGAATTAGGAAAAGGGCTTTGAAAAAGACTGGGGGGGGGGCTTGCAGGCCTCAGGTCTTGTTATGGCTGGCAGGCTCTCCATCTTGCTGGCTGCACCGAGCTCCCAGCAGGCCTTGGGAAGAGGGCGGATTGCGCTGCTGAAGGCAAATCAGCCTACGAGACTCTACAGCCAGAGCTTGCCCTTCTTTGGGGACCCCCTCAGCTCCTCGATGGCAACGTCTGCCGTAAAAGGTTAGGGGAGTCCGAAGGGCCGAGGATCAATCATGGGGACAAGCGACACCATCGTGATGTGATGAACACCCTTCAGGATTTCAGTTGGTAAGACCACATCACGCCAGCAGTGACGTTGTGGCTTGTGCCAGGGGCCTGTGGCGTCTCTTGGCTGTGTTGCATGTGGCCTCTTGTCTTCCAAGTGGAAGGACCACATAAATGCCAGGCCCAGCGCTGCATCTTCCTGAAAGGTTTTGTGCTTTCAGACCACCTCTTGCTTGAAAATGACGATGCAGTTTCATCCGTGTTTCAGTTTGGTTTCTGAATAGTGCATCTCCATCATTCCTATATGCCTGCCTGTTGTGTAAGCAAATTCTCCCCTTCCTCCCCCAAAAGGCGCTTGTATTGGCCCGTCTCCTTATTTATTGAACAGCACTTCAGCCAGTCTTTTTAAATGTCTTGGATTAAAAGAGTTTGTTTTGTGGGCGATTCTCCAGTGTCGTCCTTAAACCCACTGGAGATGCACTGGGAGCAGGTGGAGCTTGATGGATGGACCAAGCGAGGTTAAGGTTTGGACAACCTTTCTTCCATTTTTTCACGGAACTATATCCAGCTAGGACTCATTCTTTCAGAAATAGTTACAGGGAGTAACCTGTATTTAAATAGCTGGCTGTTGATTCCAGGAGATGCAGCTAGAAAGGCCCTGACTGCTGAGCCCTCAGAAGTAGAAGCAGTGAAATTAGGGTGAAAACTTTGGCTGTTGAAGGAGGTGCTGAATTTCGCTGAGGGTGTGAATTGAATGGCACTGAGAGGGGGTGCAATGTGGAAAACGTGGATAGACTTACCCGCAGCGTTCTGCTCTAGAGGGCAGAATTTGGGGGGCAGCACTCGGCGAAGGTTTGCCAGAGGGATGGGTCAGGTGGAAGTGGCACAGGATTATGGTTGCTGAAGTCTGACACTTCCACTTACCACAATCTAAGGGCTAAGTAAGACTCGTGGTCCCTTGATCAGCTTCTGGCTTCTAGGGAGAAGCAAATTCCCAGCTTTTTCTAAATCTGGCCTTCGCCATTAAGAGATTGTTAATAAAGGAAAATACTGTTTTTGCCCAAAATGCTTTTAGCGTTGCTTTCCGTTTACTGGGCAGACTGAGCAACCTAGGAAAGCTTAGCCACTGCCCATTATAAACACAGGCCTCTTGGCAGTTCAGTTGCCAAAATTTCTACTTCCACTTTCAGGAAGGCCCAGAATGTGGAGGTATCCACAGCCCCCACCAATGATCAGCCTCAAAGGCAGGCCAAGGCATCCACCCCACCCCACTGGGAACACCAGGCATAACCTCCCTGCAAAGCAATTGCGGAGTTGACCAGCTGCTGCGAAGGTCCCCTGGGGCAGCAAGGAAGGAAGGCCGTGATGGAAGACACTGGGAATAACCTTCACAACCTAGACTAGAGCGTGGTCTGGTCACCCTTATAATAATAGTGCTATTAGGATTTATGGTTTCCTGGCCTGGATTATCTCAAACAGCTGGCAGGCCAACACCTCCATTCCTTTGCTCCAAATGATGAGCACCACCAGAAAGTGACACCAAAAGGTTTATTACTATAAATATAGGAACACACCTAGGCGTGGAAAGAAGGCAGGCGCTAGAAGAGACTTGCAGAACGGTGGGGAGGGCAGCAGGGGAGTGGCTGGCAGCCGAATAAGGGGCCTCCTGCACAAGTCGTGAGGGCCGGCCTGGAGGGGGAGAAAGGCCCCGAACCACGGCTACAATCAGCAGGTGGCAGGGAAATGGAGAGAACAGCCCTCTTAACTCGCAGGCCTGGACATGGGGAGCAGTTTGAGCCTGGCTGCTCTCGCAGAGGCCCCAAACGGCTGACTGTCCATGAATGGTTAAGCGAGAGAGTATGGATGACCAGGAAAGGGTCTCTCCCATCACAGCTACAAAGGGGTCATGCATGTCCATACAAAGACAGACATCCAGGGAAAAGGCAGGGTGCTGGACCAAGACAGGCCCAAAGAAGAAGAAAACACGTCCATTTTGCTTTGTGCCTGAAGCTGTGTCCCTTCCGGGCAGGAGGGAGGGAGGGAAAAGGGGGGCTGGCTTCTTGCAGGGTGGCCTCGGTGCTTGGCGTTTGATTCTTGGGCCAGGTACTCAGGGTGGGTTCAGCCCACTTTCAACACGGAGGTGAGGCTGAAGGAAGAGGAACGGCTGCCCGGAATTGCTGCTTCCGCGGTTTGGGAGGGCACCAGTGAAGTCAGAAGACCCTGGAGAAAAGAACAGAGGCAGCTGGGCAGTGTGGCAGCCTTGATGCTCCTGGGGCTGCAGGGAGGCTGGAGGGAGCCAGGCTGCACAGAGAAGCTGTTTGGGTGCTGCAAAACTGCTGGAAGAGCCAGGCCTCTTTCATCCTCCCTGGATGGCGGTGGGCAGAAAGGGCCAACCGAACTCAAGAGAGCAAGCGCCCACCCGATTGCGGCTGCCCTTTTCCCAACCCAGCTTCGGAGAAGGCGTCTGCTGACGCACAGGAAGAAAGCGAAGACGTACCGGCTTACTCCTCTATCCCAACAGAGCAGGCATCCAGGCCAAGGGCTGCCCAGGCGGGGCAGGGCCGGAGGGCAGACAGAAAGGAGGGAGATGTTAGAAAAAAGGCTCAGAATAGATGATGCCCCTTGTCCAGCCAAACATGGCGCTCCAAGAGGGACTGGATCCCACCTGCCCCACCCTGCCCACAAACACTGACCAGGCCCCATCTTGAGCCACTGCTTCTCCTCCTCTTCAGACCCACAACACACAGCTGGTCCTCTTACACTGATCTGCAAGGTGCCTGCAGGGGCTCGGTCTTCCTTGAGGAGGAAGGCTAGAAGGGCCAAGGGGGCAAACCCAGCTCTCCCCATTGCAGCCCCCAGGGAGATACAGAAGCAAAGAGCAGGGAAAGGAAGGTGCAGAGAAGCTGGGCTCTTTCCTGCCAGCTGCAAAGAAAGAGCCCCAAGACCCAGGCTGGACTCCCTGAGGCCCTGTGGGCCCTTACCTGGCAGGTAGACATCAGCAGGCAGCTCACACTCCGTTTTCTGGAGGGCCTCGCAGGATTTGCTGCCCTCCTGGACAAGGTCCTTCCCAGAGGTAGGCTGGCTACCTGGGGGGGCAGCAGAGGAAGCCCACTGGGAAAAGCTGAAGCAGGACCCAGCCCGCTTCCTCTGGCTGCCCAGAGGCTTCCTCTGCACCCAGCAGGGCTCCATCCTGTCTTTTGTCTCATCACCTGTCTGCCAGGGCCTTTGGGGCTCAACTCTGCAAGGGGGAATGCACCAAACAAGCCTCCTTCCCCAAGACATCCTGCCCCGCTGAACTCCCAGTGGGCTCACCTGGTGGCAGGGTGGCAACCACCTCGGCTTCTCCAGCTGCCAGGCTCTGGAGGAGAGGAGAACAGGGCAAACTTACGTCGGGTGTAGACCAGGCACCCTGTTGCATAGGGAGCTCTACTGCACCAATATTGTGTTTTATGTTACATGCCTGTCTCCACTTTGCCAAAGAAAACGCTTCCAAGGCACAAGGGCCCCGTCAGAAGGGCCTCCCACAGCCCTTGGTGGGGGGGACTCCCAAGCTGAGAAAACGGATCATCTGCCCCTCAATTTCTGCCTGGACTTGGGCTGCAGGCTTGAAGTAGGGAAGATCTGGGAATCGGGGAGCCCTCCCCAAGTGATCAAGCTCCCAAGGAAAGCAAATCCTCCTTGACCTCGTGGCTCATGTGCTTCTGCTAATGGTCTCCACAGGAATCTCCCGGGAGCAAACTAAGGCGGCCAAGCCCTGCACCAGGGAAAGGGGGGGCAGGGGGGCAGAGCTCAGCCATGAGATAAGATGCACTCTGGTGTGGACTAAACTGCTGCTTCCAAGACGTGTGGCTCTTCCTCAACATTCCGCAAACCATGGTGCTGGGCTGACCAGTCTTCCAAGGAGAAAGAGGATGTGAGAGCCTGTTGTGACTCAGCAGCGTGTGGTGGATTTGGCAGCCGATTCCGACTCGGAGGGAGACGTGGAGTCGGAGGGAGGGGAGGAGTCGGCTGCCGACAGTGTGCCAGAGGCTGGCCCCTCCACTAAATGCCAGGAGGCCTCGGCTGCTGAGAGCAGTGAGGAGGAGACTATACTTGATGCCAGGACTAGGAGACGTTTGAGAAGGCATCAACAACAACTGGAGCAATGAGGCAGGAGGGGGAGCTGAGCTACAGTTGGCCAGTAATGGACCACACCCCTACGGAGTTAAAAGGGGCGTGGCTGGACTGATTGCCTTGTTACAAGTATCAAGAACGTGGTTTGATTTCAGGACTGAAATCCTGCAATTTGGAGGAATTGTACTTCTCTTGATTTGAGGTTATATCGTGAGTAAGCTTATCTGAGATGCTGGCATTTTGCCTGCAGGACTTGGCCGCTGGCGGTAGCACTTGGCAGGCTTCCTGTACTACATTGAAAGATAAGAACAACTTTTGGGAGGTTTGTCTTGAATAAAAAGAACACTTTGTATTTACTACCAGCTATGGGATTTGTGGCTTATTGGTCTGAGGCACAACAAAGCCCTTCTGAAATGGAGAGATGTTCACCTCAGGGGAGCGATCTTCACCCAGGATGAGCCCCATCCCAGCAAGAGGTGGCTCCAGGGCCAGGTCTTCCGAGAATTTCTCCTCATCTTCTTCATGGATCGGTGAGGAGGGGGACCGGAGAGCACTGCAAATGGAGGGGAGGGGGAAAGACTGTAGTGGCTGTTAGGGGAAGGCAGCGTCTCTCCCTCCTGAAGGGAAGCAAGAGGGATCTACGGGAACAGCCCAGCCCTCGGCCACTCACCTGTCCGGGGATTTGCTTCGCTTGCTCTTCTGGTGGCTGCTCTCCACACCTCCTCGGTCAAGCCCCACAAGGGGGCGACTAGATGGAGGGAGGCCGTCCAGCACCCCGGAGTAGCTGATCTCGTCATAGAGGGGAGCCGAGGGGATGGAGGGCGAGACAGAGCGCAGGCCGTTCAGGGCTTCCAGCAGGGAAATGGGCTCGTACCCTGGGGGGATGTTGTCTGAGCACTGCGGGGAGACAGGACAGTTCCAGTTGTAAACAGGGACCAGCACCCGGCTAGTTCTGCTCTCACAACCACACAAGAAATTGCTAAAGCCTGAATTTGTAACACAAACCCCACCTTTAAGTGCAACCCTCAAAGTTGGCCAGAAACATCAAGGATAAAAACCTTAGACAGGGACTAAAACAGAGCAAAGTTGGAAAAATATAATCTTAGCACCCCAAACTTCCATCCTGGCGTCACCAGAGCGCTTTTGGCCATTTTCACACCTTCCAGACAAGGAAGGGAGCCTCCCTGCTGAGCCTGGGGGCTGGGGCGGACCCCGGGCGGGAGGGCCCTGCCAGGCTCACCGAATGCTCCTCCCGGTCCAGGCTCTGGGCCAAGACGGGGCTGAAAGAGAGTGGTGACAAGGCGCCCGGCTTCTTCTTCACTGCCCGGATCTGCAGCAGCGCCCGGAAAGCTGCGGGAAAAGGAAGAGACATTCCTTGGTGCCCAAAGCGCCCACTGGCCGAGGCCTTAGGGGTGGGTCCGTCTCGGGGACTGCTGCCCTTCTGGCAGCCTCCCTTTGGCCCTTCCAGGGAGCTTCTGGGAGGCTGATCTCAAACACCCAAAGGGAGAGAGACCTCTTCAGTGAGCCCCTTCCCCCCACCACCACATACGCAAACGGCAGATGGGACAGTTGTTGGCCTGGTAGCGCAAGGTGTCGGCACAGGAGTTGCACAGACATAGGTGCCTGCAGGGCAAGATGAGAGTGTCCCGCAGGTCCGAGAGACACACCACACACTCGTTGCTGTTGTCACTGTTTTCATCATCGCAGGGCTATTGGGACATGGGGAAGGGGATTAGCTGGGAGTCTGTTCACCTTTCTACATCCACATCTCCCAAGTGGCCGGCCTCTCTGATGGACACAGCTAATCTGAAGCCCTGCAGCAAGGACAGAGCCTCCACTGACCAGGAGAGGCAGAGAAGCTGGAGTCCAGAGTGCTCCTCCCAGCCCTCAGGGGTGTCCTCTGGGAGAACTAAACTAGCTTTTTCCTGGCTGGGGGTGGGGGGCTCCTTCCCTACCTTGGTCTCTTGATTATTCTTGTTCTCGATGCCATAGATCTCCTGGAGCAGGTAACTCACCCGGTCCACCTGCAGAGGGAAGGGGGGCAGGCCAAGCAGACACTCAAGCACTGACTGCTAGTAGACATGTCCCTGCCCATTCCAAGTCAAATTTTTGTTAATTAAAAAAATGAGTAAAACCCACTAAAAAAACCCTTTCTAAATAGCTCCACAAGATTTGGGTCAAAAAGAATGCTTGAAGCCCCCTTTGAACCTGGACCGAGAAGAGGTCCGAGCTCAGCTGCAGCAGCAGGGGGGCTGGAGTCCAGGCCTAGAATTAACCTCCTCTGCCAGCTGTTAAGGACCTCCAAACATTCTTCCCCCAGATCCAAGAGGGGAGGGAGCTGTGGGTCCCACCCCTCCTCCTTGCTGTCAGGCCCAGCACTCTGCTCAGAGGCTCTGGAGCAGCATTCTGGCCAGTACTTGGGGGAGGGATGAGGGGGGCAATCTGGGCATTTCCCTCCCACCCAATAGAGCTTCCCAGTTGTGAGAAACCAGGAAGTAAGAGCACACAGGGAAGGGCTCCACTCAGCTCCCCAGGATTGCAGGAAAACACTTACAATCTGCTTCTGTTTCAAGGGTTTTACCGAGAAGCTGCCATCGACATGCTAGTGAGCAAGAAAGAAGGGAGACAGATTAGCCCTGTCGGAAGAGAATATAAGTAGCCCAAGTTGCTTGCAGCGGAAACCCCAAGCCCAATTTCTGAGGTTGCTGAAGAGATTCCTGAATTGGCAATGTTATAAGACCCAAAGCTCAGGGGATGCAAATGTTTCCAGCTGCAGCAGAAAAACATAGCAGTTAAAACACCACCTGGAGTGTTAAGAAGCAACCTAATTTATACCTGCAACCACTAGAATGCAGACCTGCAGCTCTCCAGATGCGGCACTGCATTTTAAAGGTACACATCAAAGCTCTGGACAAGGCCAGCCATTGGGGGAGGGGGGAGGAACCCAGAGCCCTGCAAGAGACCCTCTTACCTTCTCGAAGGCAGCCAGGAGGATGTGGGCGTGGCCAGTCACTTCCACAACAACTAGGAGGCAATTACAAAGCCTGTGAGAATCCAGCTAGGAGTCCAGCAGCTGGGCCAACTCTCTGTCTCCGAGCAGGGAGGAGATAGTCAGGCAGCCCTTTTGCTGGGTGAAACCTCTGCTGGAGACCACTTCGGCTCTCCCAGCCAAGACTGGAGGGGGGGGGGCAAGGAGTTCCCTTGGGACAGAAGCACAAGTGGACAAATCCCGAGGACTGAAGGGAGCAGTTGATGCTGGGATGCAGGCAGGGATGGGTTTCTACCAGTTCGGCCCAGTTCGGGTGAACCATTTGTTGCAATAGGCTAACGGCACATTGGGCCTGAAAATCAGCTGGATTTTTCAGCTTAAGATGATGCATGCATAGAGCATGCCAAACGTGCACTGCACGCGCATCAGTTTAGACCCCAAAATCAGCTGATTTAGCTACTGGTTCAGCTAAATTTAGCTACTGGTTCACTTGAACCAGTAGCTAAATCAGCTGATTTTCGGGGTCAAAGTGATGCATGCGCAGAACGCGTGCGTGCGCATGCACAAAATCCCCGCACCAACCGGTTGTTAAACCGAAAGAAACCCACCCTTGGATGCAGGAGAGCAGGGGGTTGGCAGAAGGGGAAGCCCCTTCTTTGCAAGCATCCCAAAGGATTGAAAGGCTGTCACTCTTGCCAATACTAGTGGAGTTCAGACCACTCAACAAGTGGTTGTCCAAGCCCCTTTTGCCCTCCTTTTCAACCCCCCACCTAACATAGCCCCAAGGGATGCTGCCCAATTACAGGTATGAATCTGCCTCGTACCATCGCCTTCGTCTACCGTGGCTTGGATGACCACTGGAAAAATTCCCCGGTCCAGATCAAAGTTCAGCTGGAAGGAAAGGCCAAGAGATTAGCCACAGACTAAGAGCACAAGAGAACATTCCTCTGAGAGGCATCCAAGTAGCTGCTGGCTCATTCCTCTCCTGCTCAGAGATGGGGGACAAAATGGCTCCTCCGACAGAGCAATGGAGCTGTGGCCGATGCAATGGAGGCCATTCAGATGCTGCCTTCCTGCCCTCTCGGATCCTCCTCATGGCTCCCACAGCTAGACTCATTTCCCAGAGGCAGGCAGGTTGGCTCTGGTGCCACATGCCAATGGCTTTGCATCCAAAGACCAAAGAAGCCAAACTTCTCCAAAATCGCAAAGTGCCCTGACTCCTCTACTCGGGAAGCAGCTAGAAGACAGGCAGTCACCTCTTCATCCTTCCAGTCGGAGAAGTCGATCTTGAAGGAGGGCAGGGAGAACTGCTGGCTCACCCCTCGCTTGTAGTGCACCGTCTCCGACTGCAGAGAAGGGTTCTTTGTGCTGTAGCTGCAGATGAGGAACAAGGTTGGAGGCGCATCCCAGGAAGCAGCACTTGGCTCTACCTGGGCCCACAGGCACCAACCCCTCTTAATTTCACCCCCCCCATCCCATCTCTGCAAATGAGTCTTGGAACTGCCATTGTCAGCTGCAGCCAACTAAGCAGCGTTCACATTCCCAGAAGCGCCACCAAAAGAAGCCAGATTCGCGAGGCCCATTCGTTGGCCAACTCCAGTCCCTGCACTCACACAGCCATGCCACCAATGAGCTCCTCCGTTGCTTGGCAGTAGATGGTGATGGCCACCCGGGCATCTGCATCAAAGGTGAATTCAAGGCTGTATAAAGCCTTCTGCTTCCCGTTCTCTTCTGTGGGGCTGTCAACATCTTCTTTGTATCTGCAGCAAGGAAAGCAAACAAAATCCACCCACTGCATCTCCTGGATGGGCAAAAGATCGATTCGGCAGCTGAAGTCTCTCAATCTCCTAACATTTCCCAGCCTTTTCAAAATACTGTTGCATTAACAGCCCCACAATTACACTGTTTGCAATCTCTGCTAAGGTGCCTCCAAAGAGTTCTTTAATACTTGTTACTTGCTTTTAAAAAAAAGAGTTTACAATATTAAATAGTAATGAGAATAGACAAAAGGGGGGCAGGGGGTTGATAGGTAGGGACAGTCCCTGATCAGCATGTATGTCCATCTCACCCTTCATCTAATCAGGTTCTACTTGGCTCTCTTGGTCGCTTCCTTCCCAACTAACCGGTGCAACTCCCAGCTGCTGCCTGGCCATTTTGTGAGAGGCCTTCAGAGACAAGAAGATCCGCTGAAGGCGGTCTCAAAGACTGGCAGCACAAAGAGCAAGCATTACCCTGTTTGGCCATAAGTGAGAGATGCCATCTCCCAGTCATTGGCAAAGAATGAAAAACACGGCAAAGGAATTCCTGGGCAAAGGGAAAAACCACCCAGCAGGAGGCAGCCCTGGCCTTAACCCCAGGGTCACACAACCTTCCCAGGAGCGGAAGAACTCCCATCCGCCAGAGTTTGGCTTGCAGTACCTGACAAGGCGCAGGGAGTCTTTGCGGATGTTCACCAGGCTCCGAAGGGTCTTCACGGGTTCATGAGGGGCTGGGGTCACGTATGGAAACTGGAAAGGCAAAACAGGAAGTCTGTGAGGCAGGGTGAAAGGTAGGCGGGCATGTCCCTGTTGGTCCAAGACTTTGAAGCCCAATTAGCATTATAGGCTAGATTCATTCCTGGCTGGACTCTACAGGCACGTGGTGTGAAGCCAAGACCACTACGAGTGGTCCCCGACCTATCATCCTTCCGGCGGGCCCTGAAGACGTGGCTGTTCAAGCAAGTGTATTACAGCAGTCACGTCTGGCCTTTTTAAAAAAAATTTAAATTTTTTAAATTTTAATCTGTTTTTCCCATTTCTTAAATTGATATTTATTTGGATAATCGAGATTTAATTTATTTTTAAATTTTGTATTTCTGTGTTTTTTATATTTGTGCACCACCCTGAGTCCTTCGGGAGAGGGGCGGCATAAAAATGCAAGTAATAAATAAATAAGTCATGTTCCGGCACACTATGAGTTTATTTAGTATATCATTAACAGAACTGCATTGAAATTCATAATTTAGAAAAGGCATCAATTAAAATTCAATATTTATCACATTCAGTGGAGGTTTTTTTAATGCAGTGCAAATCTTAAACAAGTATTTTCTTCAATACATACATAAAAATAATATTTAAATATTAATTTGTCCCCTAGATATACCTTCCCCCGGTTCATTTGGATCCCGAACAAAAGGCCGGCTCTAAGGAGAAAAGCCCCCAGGGCCGCCTGCGCTTACCTGGACGGGCCGGTTGCCCAGAAAGTTGAGGTCCATGTTCTCCCCGAAGAGGTAGCCCTCCGGGTGCGGCATGTCGAACTTCTCGCCGCCCATGAAAAAGTGGCTGGCAAAGTAGTTGCCTGGCGATGCGCGGAGAGAGCGGGAGAGAGCGGGAGAGAGGAGAGCCTTCCACGGCCGCCCTTCCCGCTTCCCCGCCGCCCACACCCGGCTCCCCGGGCCTTCCGCACCGCCCACAGGACCCCGACAGCGGCAGCGGCAGGTCAGGGGCCGAGTCCGGCCTCCGGCCTCCCACCGGCGGGTCGCCCAGGCGGCCTCTGTGTGGAGCCCCGCGCCTCCCTCCCTCCGCGGCCGCAGCCCGGTGCTCGGGTAGACTGCCCCGCGCCAGGGAAGCTCTGCTCCCCTGCCCGGGAGGCTCCCGAGGCCGGAGACCCCCCATGAAGCGGGGACGGGGCGCCGGCGGGGACGGGCCTCACCGGACTTGGGCGGGTAGCGGTAGGCCGAGTTGGCCTGGATGTCGATGTCCTCCACGCCGGCGATGCGGCGGCTGAGCAGGGAGCCCATGGCAGGGCAGGAGCTGGCGGCGCTCGCCCCTCTGTGTCGCCCGTCAGGCAGGCCTTCGGGCCGCTGCCGCGCGGAGCAGCACGGGAAAGCGAGTCCTCACTCCCCGCCCGCCCGGTAGTCGTCGGCCCGTTCGCCTATCCGTGGACTACGTTTCCTAGCAGGCGCCGCGCTCGCCTGGGAAAACAACAAGCGCCCGTCAGCTCGGGCCGCCCTAAGGGAAAGGGCGGGAGCTGCGGCCGTCAATCAACCCGAGAGCTAGGAAAAGCAGAACTGTGGCAACGGACTGGGGCGGAAGCCGCGCTGTGGCAGAGCATGATGGGAGTTGAAGTCCGCGTTCTTCAGGCGGGGCCGGCGCGGGGGCTGCCGGACTCTATCCAGGGTCCTGAAGATCGTGGCCTCAGCTCCGCGACTGCCGGCCCGCGGTGGAAAGGCCAGCCAGAGCCCCCGAGCGGGTCGTGCCAGTCCAGAAAACCGCCGGCCTCTCCCCGCCCCGCAGCTGAGGCTTCCCAACGGCCATCCGCCTCAACCTCCGCCCCCCGCCGGAACGCCGAGGATGGCTGGAAGTGCGGTGCAGGAGCCGGGCTGCAGCCTCAGCCCCGCACAGCTGCCCTCCAGACCTCCCGTGCCGGGAAGGGCGAGGGTGGGCACGCTGCTCTGTCTCTCCCCCCCCCCGCAAACCAGGGTGAGACTGACAGCTCCTGCAGTGGCCCCCCTGGAGCCACGGGGCTCCTGGAAAGGCCTCAGTGGCCCCTAGAGGAAGAGGGTGGAGAACTGCCTGCCCCTCGGGAGCTTCCCTTGGATCTGCGCCCCTGAGCCCCCAGCCATCCCCCACATGGTAAAGGGGGGAGAGGCAGCTCTCTGCCCCCAAGGCCCTTTGGGTTTGGAGGGTGATAAGACTGTTGGAAGGACTCCCTGGAGAAGAGCCTAATGCTGGGAATGATGGAGGGCAAAAGAAGAAGAAGGGGACGACAGAGAATGAGGTGGCTGGATGGAGTCACTGAAGCAGTCGGTGGGA
>JANHFQ010003806.1:84313-94357 GCA_032468035.1 Aparallactus werneri
CCGGCAAATACCACCTCTGATTGGCCGAATGCATAGCCACGCCCACCAAGCCACACCCACAGAACAGGTAGGGAAATTTTTGAATCCCACCACTGAAGGTGTGTTATTCCCTACTCTTACTTAAGATACTGTTCCTTCTCTTTTCAGTTATGCATTGGTGCCATATAAACAACAACCAACATCAAAGATAAGGCTTTCATTGAGGTGCAACAAGTAGATGCCAATTGTTTCAGGCTATGGCAGAAATAAAAACATGAAAGCAACTCATTGAATTGTTTTAGAACAATTGTTTTTGTAGGATAAAAGTGCCACTTTTAATGTTTCCCTATTCTGCATATTGTTTGTCATAAAACTCATGTTGGATTGCTTTGTTTTATTTTTGCCTTGCTTTGTAACTGGTGAAATGAAGGTTTTTGTCTTTTTTTAAAAAAAAGCAAATTGGAAGGAATCCAATTGTTGGCATACTTTGAATCTCTTAGTACAATGTTCCAGCTTCAGAATAACAAGGAATAATAGCGTTGTTTTAAAAGCAAGCAAACAAACAAACAAATATGCACTGTTTCTATTGTCACTGGCTATGATGATAGGAGTCCTTTCCTGTGCCAAGATGTAGGCAAATTCCAAGAATAGTAACAGGCACAGGTCACATATGGAGTTATATTTAGAAGGGTTTACAGGGCACCACAACTTTCTGCTTCCCTATCAAAGCAGTGCTGATTCAAAAAACTGAATCTTATATGGCAGACAGATTTCCAAGATTTGGGAGCCCCAGTTACTGTGATTTCACTGGGAGCTGAATATGAATTATTACGTCCTCAGACTTAGAGGCCTATTTCTTGCTGGGCAAGGACTACACATTTGATTACACATTCAAAGAAAGAATGGTTTTCCAGACAGAGGTACTTCCTGTTGTGGAGGACCTTACAGAAGTTTGTGTGTGTGTGTTTAATTCAAATACCAATAAAACGCAATGTTTATATCTGTGTCTGTTGATGAAAATTAATAGGGGATGGCAGGGGTAATTTTATTTAACACTCCTCACAAGGATTGGTATACTTCCTCTATGTTATCTGAGTAATAATGAGCTGAGAAGTTAGGTGTGGACATTTGATGCTTGACAGGCATGATGGATTTGCCCTCCCTCTCGAGGGGGAGTTGCTGCAGAACAAAGAGTATTTTTTACACTAATGAAAGTCAGCTTTCCTCATCACTGCAATTTGCATTTGAGGAAAAAAAAGTATCACCGACTTTCTGCCAACAGAAGAGCTTTAAAAAGAGGCAAATGGATTGAGAAGGCTAGATCTGTGTATTACAGGACACAGCCCTGATTAGTGGTTTAAGCCACGAAATCTGAGTTTACTCATGCCATAAACCATAGTTTACAAGCTGCAGTGATTAGTGGAGTTTAATCTGTAGAGTCAAACCTAGACAAACAACATGTGAACTCAACCGATGATAGCAAGTCAACTTATTTTTGCTCAAGCTGCTTCCCATTTAAAGGCCTAGAAAAGTTTCACATCCCTTTCACAATAGCCTCTGAGTTGCCTTTAACACAAGTGTGACCCCAGCAGCCCAAGCCAATAAGATCTAGGGATTTCTAGAGAAGGAGATTGAGGCTGTTCATCCCATCCTTCCCCATGTCTATTCTATGCCATGGAGGATTTCTCAATCCAATGGCTTCAAAAAGCATGGGAATGTGCAATCTTTGTGTTGGTGTAGACTGCACTTGCCTGTTCTGACTGTGCTTGTCTGTTCTGCCTGAGGCTCCCTCATTTTGGGGGGTATGTGACGCCAACAATTTCCTGTGTGCAAGCACTTGGTAATTCAACAGGTACCCTGAATGCAACAGGGGTCATGGGGCTGCTCCAATTTTATTTTTGTTTTTCTGTACCCAGCAGCCTGCTACTTTACTCAAGATATATCATCAGCCTCAGATTAAACATTTTGGCAATATAAGTATCGTACATGCTTAGAGCACCACGGGAAAGGAACAACACATAGCTTTTCATACCCTTAGCCATGATGCCGACTCTCATTGCCTCGCTAGTCAATTTTTTTTTTTGTAATTGCCCTTATGTGCCCTGTTCCAACTTAAATCTGCACTGTTAAAAAATTCTTTTGACATGCGGAGTGGCTAAAAGTTTAATTTCAAGGTGGCATGAGATATGGTCTTTGTTCCCATCTCATGGCATGAGTTTCACAATCGCTGGACTTAGCTCAGGCTATTATCATATCAGGAAAAGGCCTCCTGGAGCCTTCCTGATGTTTCTGACCTACCCACAACAGGCCCAATAGCAAAGGATTATGAAAACTACAGTTCACAATACATGGAAGGCATTAGGCTGTCTATCTCTGGCATTGTGTCGGGGTAGCCTATCTTGTCAACAGCATCATTCTTCATCCCTTTCCCCCTAATTTCCCATCCCTCTCAAGGCCATCCTTTTTTAAAGCAAAGCTGCTTCCTCAACTGAGAGCCAGTATTCATCACAGAATCTTGTTCGTTTTCTCATGTTCTTTTTCCGCTAAACAAGTGCTGCACCTCTCTAGCACGATTCACAAATTTATATTAATTTATTTTTAAAAAATCATATACTAATTTATAATTTTTATATTATTACATTTATTAAATTTTATATGTCTCTGGGTTGATCATTACCCACCCTATCTTCACAATTAATGCAACAAACACCCGGGCTTTTTAAAAAGTACGCTCTCTGACTCATACCTTGATGTAGAGATTTTGAACGTAATTCGGGCATTATAAGGATGATGCTAAATTTCCCCCTTTCCTGACAGATCAATCTCTCTCTGTTTTTAACGCGGTCTAATAAAAGCAAAAGGGTGATTGTTTCGCACAATTTCAAGGCAAGCTTATTGTGGAATTTTTAATTGGCATTCACGTTTGGAAAGCAGCGGCCAATCGCCAAAGTCAAGCGAAAAGTCGGGCAACCAGAAGAAACGTCAGAGAACCAAGGGGAAGAAGAGCACATAGTAATAATAATAACGCCTGCAAATCTCGTCCCCGGCCATTAAGAGGCGCTAGTTCAGAAAGCGGGCTAGTTTTTCCCGTCGTGCCTCGCCAACTTGCTTCGTCCTCGGCCCGACGGGAGTTGTAGTTCTTGGCCGCCGAAGGAGCGGGCTCGCTTCCCAGCGTGCCCCGCGCAAAGCCCGCGCGCTCCCTTCCAGCCTGTCTCGCGTTCCGTCTCGGTGAGGCGAGGCGGCGTCGGCGAGCGCGGCAGCCACCAACAGCACCGCCACCACCCGCCCCTCTTCCTCCTCCTCCTCCTCCTCCTCTTCCTCCGCGGAGCGTGGAGAGGGAAAGGGCTTGAGGCGAGAGGCGGAAGCGGCGCGGCTCGGTCCGACCATGTCGGGCGATGAAGAAGCGGCCGAGCTGACGATCGCGGAAGACGTGGTGGTGAACAAGTACAAGATGGGGGGAGAGATCGCCAACCGTGAGTATGGCCCGGCGTTGGGGGAGGCTGGGACGGGGGCCTCGGGTGTAAGGGCGTCCCCGAGCTGTCAGGGGAGCGCAGGAAGCCTGGCAGGACAGGCGGCGGCGGATGGCGGGGGTGACAGAGAAGGGAAGGTGGGGAGAGATCGCGGGAGTCCCGGGGGCGTATCTTGCCCGGCGGGACGGAAGAAACCGGGTGCAAGTCGGGCTAGAAAGAACCGACTCGGGAGCCTCTAGTTGCCTCTGCTGAGTCGAGGAGGGGGGAGAGAGACCCGTTTTTGTAGCTGTCCCATCTAGGACTGGGGGGTGGGGGACACACACATGCACACGCACACAAAATCCCTTGGGGCGATTTTCCAGGAGAGTCCAGCTGTCCGTGATCCATCTTTATATTCTTTCTTTTATATTTCTCCATCTTTATATTCTTTTTTGTTTGGTCTCCAGCTTCAGTAAACCCTCCCCCCCCAAACAAAAAAAAACCCTGGAAGGGAAATGTAATAGTTTTACTTGAATTAATCACCCTTTGCTTGGAGGGCGGGAGGGCAAAGGAGGGACTTTCGCTTGCTCACCTCGAGTCCTTTGGTAATAATATTGTTCAAAAAAGAGGAATGATATGCGTCCTTTATTAGGTGGTCGGATCCTTTGGGGGGTGGGGGCAGGAGGATCCTCGATCCCCCCCACCCCCCACCGAGGGGGGGTCCCTGAATGGAGACCCGTCCTCCTCCGAGACCTGCAAGGCACATGGTCTGGGACTTGCCATGTGCTGCTGGCGCTCGCTCGCTCGCTCGCTCCTCTCGTTCACTATCTTCCGACGTCCTGGCGGCCTCCCAGGTTTCCCCCTTTTGTTTAAGGAAGAATGTCTGCTTCGGATCAGATCACCTTAAAACACACACACGTACACACACACGTATTCTAGGAAGTCGATAATTATGCCGGCGCGGGGATCGGCAAAGGGAAGTCTTTTATTACAGCTCAGCCATAACTTAATGCCTCTGTTTGGAGAGATGGAGGAGGCTTTCCCTTTAGCAAACCAAGTGTGTGTTACATGCTATAAAAACTACCGGGACTGAGGAAAAAAAAGTCAAGTGTGAGATATATATATACATATACATACATACATACTTACATATATATATATACTGTATATCGCTCACTTGACTTTTTTTCCTCAGCCCTGGTGGTTTTTATAGTGCAAACAAACGGACTATATTGAGGCACGGACAGATTGAGTAATCAAATACCTCGGCTTGCTTCATTAGGGATACATCCAGCTTACCGTGGGGTTTTTTTAAATGTATTTTTGCTCTGGCGAGGAGCAGAAGCTTCAGACTTTGTCCATTTTCTCAGATAACTGCTTGGTGCAGATGCACCATAACAAATGTTACTGGGAAACATTCAGAATCTAAAGAAAGGCTTAGCTGCAGATGTTAGCTTTAGATTTGCTCACACAGAAAGAGAGAGAGAGACAAGAGAGAGACCAGTCTTATTTCTCAATTATATTTTTTCCTGGAAGTGGGGTTAGCAGTCCTTGCCTTTGCCTTTGTAGCAGGCATGTTAAGACTACCATAAAATGGATCATAACTTAGCTAAAAAGGATGAAAATTATTTATCCAGCCAATTGAGGATTACCTAATTGAAATACCTTGTTTTAAATTGTGTATTAACCTATATTTATTGATTATATTTCGCCTAAAATAATTTGGATGACCATAGAAAAATACGTACCTGGCATTATTTTTTATTGCCAAATATAAAATGTACTATCAAATGTGTTCAGTTCTGATTCTCTTGTGTTTTACGTAAATTAATTATGTGTTCTTATTGCTAGATGTAGAAACAATTATTTAATAGTGGTCTTCTTTTAATGGAAATAAGCACCCAAGAATTAACTAACCTTCAAAAAATAAATTATTGGGAGAAACTAGTGGAAAATAGAGAGCTGTGCTTCTCTGGGTTTAGAAGAAGGGATTTTCCTCTTGTAGCAGCCTATTGGGTTTTTATAATTGGGAATGTGTGAAATTTCATGCACTAATCTTACTGCAGCTCATGAGAACCTATGTAGCTACTAAGATGCTTCTTAAATTCACAGAACTACAAAGGCCCTCAAAACTCTGTAAGTTTAAATTGGTTAGGGAGTTTCTTGAGGGCAGAAAGATGCCAGACTGGAAAAACTACCATAATGGGATAGAGTGAGTTCATAAAGATTTCACCACCCTATGCATGTTTAATTCAGAGTTCTGAAAATGTTTTTTTTAAGTTTTTCCAGTGCTTTGACATAGCTAGGTTCTCTTAATTCAATGCATACTGATTTGCATAAAGACAGAATTTGATACATTTTGAATGGGCAGTTACTGTGGACATACTGTCCAATCTGAATTCAAATTATGTTAAAATTATATTATGCAGTCTTATCATATAGTCTTAGTGGTATTGTATATTATATTTTGTGGCTCTGAATGTGCCCTGGGACTGCTATTACCAGAATTATGTTGGAATCATTGTGCATTTCAGAATAGCATTATGCTGCATTTTTTGAAGTGACAATGTTCTATTGTCCAAGTTCTGACATAAGCCATGTAAAGTTACTTATTGAACAGAATGCTCAAAGTTGGAAAACTAATATTTCCTTCAGTGAAAGAAATTAGGGGAAAATCATGGCCACAGAGTTGCAGTGAAAAGATAAATAATGCATAAGTAAAAATAATTCACTGGCCCAAAGATGGGCCAGTTTGCTATTTGCTGATGAGACCGAAATCAATCAGAGATGGCTATTATAATTTTCAGAAAGACAACATGGGTTTTCTTTGTCTTTTTGAATTGTATCCCAATCAGGTTTGGGCTGAAGGAAGTTTTACTGATGTCAGTCGCGCTTTTTAAAAATAAGACGTATGCTTAAATCTTAATTAAAATGATGTACTGAACAACAAGTATGTTGAACAAGTATCCTTCAATTAGAAAGAAAGAAAAGGTTTTCTTTCAAGCAGACTATATGCTGATAATGAGGTGGATGAAAAATAAAACAACTACTGAAAGTACTGCAAAGTGTACTTAGTGGCGTATTCCCCCAAATTTGGTGTGTCAAACTTCTTTGAAATTTTAAAATGCATTAACATTAATTTGTATTTTTCTGTTGAACTTCAGGTGTCTTGCGTACGGTCGTAGAGGCAGCTAAATCTGGAGTGTCTGTCCTCAACTTATGTGAGAAAGGAGATGTCATGATCATGGAAGAAACTGGCAAAATCTTTAAAAAAGAGAAAGATATAAAGAAAGGTATTATGCAGCTACAATATTTCTTTTACATATCAATTGTTCTCTATTTAAATTCTATTCATTGTTTCGTGCATTAAAGTATGTAGGGGTGTTGATATTGGAATTACTGGAATATAGTCAAAGTATTTACTGTAACCAGCAAAGCCCACCCAGATTTCCATCTCTTGACTTTCTTTGTGGGGTTTGAACTAGTTACTAGGCTGTAGAATTGAAGCGATGCATGCAGCCTCTTTTCTTAGATTTGCATGGCTGCCTTCTACAGCTGATTGCAGTGCCAGGAAAATACATATTTGGCTTAAGGTAGAAGTGTGCACGAAAAGAAGAATGGTGGGTTTTTTAGTTTCAAACTAGAAACAAATCATATTCTGGGGGTTTCTTACAAATCACTTCAAATCGGGTACAGGTCAGAAAAAACAAAACATTGAACACTTTAATTGTTCTAAATTTTGTTTCAGAATGTGGAGGGATCCCACAGTAATTTTATGAGATAATTTTCCTTTCCCTGCTTCAAAAAAAAAAGCAGATTTTTTTCAAGGGCTGCTATTGTCATCTGTCCATCTGCTTTTTCCTTCAGTGGTCCCAGTAGATCCTGGAGTAGCAGATCCAACTGATTGACCTTCCCTGATCTCCCTAACTTTCCTTTTAATCCTACTTTTCCTAATTTGCCATCCCTGCTGGCCTCATGGTGAAAGTAAGGGCTTCTGCACTACATACCCGCCCTGAGTCCATTGGATTGGGCGGCATAAAAATTTCAAAAATAAATATGGTCCTCCTCTATGTTCCACTGGCCTCTTTTTTTTTCCACCTTTCCCAACTTGCCATATTACTGTTACTGATATGGGTGCACGTTGTTGTCAAGGAAATACCTCAGCTTTGGCTTTTTATTTCTTTTAAATTCCTTCCCCCCTTGCAGCGTCTCTCCATTAAATAGCACTTCAGATTAGTGTCTGAAGCAAACGAACCTTACTTTATCTCAAATCAAAGCATATGAAACACAAATCAGGCTAGACCACCTTGCGCTAATTGTTCCTTGTACAATACTGTAATTCACAAATATTTTTTTTGCAGATCCCTGGTTAACAAAATTCCCAGCAGTTATTTTGTATACTCTCATATGTCTTCCAAATCTCATTTTGCTTTTCAAATCCATATTTTCCCTGGTTGTTTGTAAGTTTGTTAAGTTACAACTTCTGGGAAGCCTTGTCTGGTGCTGGGGAAAGCATCACATAAATACTGCTCATGTTTCTAGAAGCTTGTGATATCTGGTTAACTGAAAACAGTGAATTTGTTTGTTAGGTCCTAGTGGGTGATTTGATACTGTGAGCAGCTGGTTTATTAATTTCCCACTTCCTTTCCTTGAATTCATGTATTTTGAAGCATTGCAGAATTTCTAAAGTGTTTGTTTATTTGCTTATTCCCTGGGCTCATAGGCAGCTCTGAGCAGCATACATAGAGTATCTAATTCAATAATTGGATAAAAAATATATAGATAAAACATATAATATAAAATACCCCAGAGACTAATAGCATGACTTACATCTAGATACTGCTAGTCAAGAGGAAGAAGATACAGTATATCAAAACAGGAAGGTATGAAAAAACCTATGGTTTTTTTTGAAAACTTGGGATCACGGCCACTGATCTAATCTTTGGGGAAATGCTGTCATAAAGATAGACATTGCCCAGAAATTTCCCATAGATTTGCAACTTCTTCTTGGAAGGTGACATTCCATGCAGCAAAGGACCTTCCAAATCTTAGTGAAAGGGCAGAGACCAGTGGAAGTTGACAGTCCTGGAGGTACCCAGATCTTAAGACATGAAGGGCTTTAAAGGTGATAATCAACACCTTGAATTATGCTCATGTATGAAAACCAAACCACATCAGTGCTCTTAGGGATTTTAAGTAACATAAATGTTGTCAGTCTTAGAGGCGAAGAATGTAAGCCTATTTAACGATTAATGGTATTATCTGACCTATGTATTCAGAAGTAATCTGAAATGGGGTTCTTGATTTAAGTCAGTATCTTGAATGACTTTTCTTTGGTTCCAGAGAATAATATATTTTGGTATTTCAAACCAGTGCACACTTGAAAGACCACCCTATTGAACAAAACAGAGTTTATTTCCATCTGAGCATGCAATAAGATTACAGCAGTAGAGTGGCTGAATTGGCCTTCACCTCTTGACTAAGAGGTAGCTTCATCCCATGCATTGTAATCTTTGGGAAGAGTCTGGAAAAATAGTTTATGCTTCTTCAGCTATTCATGGTTACACCTTAAGTGTCTGTCTTTAAATACTGACCAAGCCCAAAGAAGCTGTTGTTACAAGACAAGTTTGTGCAGCTTTAGTAAATACTGTACGCTCACAGTGTCAGCAGAAAAAATAATAATTCAAATGAGCAGTTTGTGGGGCAGTTAAAAATTTCTGAATTATCTGAAGATCCAGAGTATGACTCCATTTATTTCTGTCTTGCTTTAAAAATGGATAAGCAAAACCAAGTCTCTAAAATTTGCACATTCAACTGATAGATATACAGTATATTTCAAGTTACAGGACTAGTGTGAACTCACTACTGCTCCCTTTTTTATGTAGGTATTGCCTTTCCCACAAGTATATCGGTAAATAACTGTGTCTGTCACTTCTCGCCCTTGAAGAGTGACCAGGATTATATCCTTAAAGATGGTGATTTAATCAAAATGTAAGTGCCTTTGATTAATTATTTTTTGCTAGTGTTTTGCTTAATTCATTTACCGAATTGAGTTACACAAGGCGAGCCTCTATGAGATTCAGAAACGTATCACTGACATACTGCGCAGGACTGCTATTGACATAATGTGGATTTCCCATGGCAGAGGCAGAATAAAGTTAGTTAGCTGTGCTCCTCTTACCAAATTGTTGGTTTAGCTGCCAGGGTATGAACTGTTCGTTTTACTATAGTATGTTTGAGACTACGTGGACAAGCATCTTCTATGCACAACATTTAAAGCCTTTTCCCCTCTTTGTGTTGCAGTGACTTGGGAGTCCATGTGGATGGCTTCATAGCAAATGTAGCACATACCTTTGTCATTGAGGCATCGAAAGTAAGTGATTTGCATGCAGCTTTGAGAAATCACAAACGGTCAAAGTGGATTTGTTCTGGTAGAGAGAATTTATATAAATGGCATCCCTAAGTAGAAAGAGCTTGTGCTGGAGTTCCAAATGGATGGCCACGGCAGTGGAAGTGCCCTGCCTTTCTCTCGGGTGTCTCTTTTTTAAAGGGTCTGCCCAGGAAAGGAACAGGAGATGGCCTTTCAAAAGGGCTCGGCTACCTTAGCCTGGGAAGC
>JANHFQ010003806.1:97357-108901 GCA_032468035.1 Aparallactus werneri
ACCACCAAGATTTGTAATTCAATCGCGCGCAGCGCGCGTTTGACCGGCGTTCGTCCAGCGCGCCCACGAAGCGGGTACCCAGCGTACCGGTAGGATCCCACCACTGGACCCATCGCGACTCCATGGACAATGTTCCTCCTACTGGATTACATCTTCTAATAAACCAGTGTGCTCTTTTTTTCCTGCTTCCACAACTCTTCTGTTCTTAAACTCTCTTGGGGGAGACCTAGCCCAGCCCAGCATTACAGCATGTCCCCAGCTTACATGAGACCTACCCTGGGTTCCCAGAACCTCCCCCACACTGAGATGCACCATACTCCTCTTTCCGCCTAGCTGTATTTCCTCAGGCCTTGGGCCTGCTTCCCACCTCTCTGGGTCTCACACCCTCCTCACCCTCCTGTCATGGAACATGCCGCTTACTGTAAATCTCGTTTGGGAAGCAACCATTCCACCATGCGGAGCCCCTATCCCATATAGCGCCATCCTGGAAGCAGGCTCCATTTTGGGAGTGGCTGCAAAGAATTGTGGCCACTCCAAAATGGGACCTGCTTTGAGGATGGCACCACGTACTCTGTAGAGATGCCACCTGACAGATCAGCTGGCTTTCCTTCCCAAAGGCTTCTTCAGATTCTTCCCATTCTTCTGGGTCTCATGCCCTCCTCCCCACTCCCCTACCCCCATTACAGATCAGTTTATTTACCTTTTATTATAGATCTTCTGGAAGCAGCCACTCACCATGCAACCTTCCCTCAAAGTTCATGTTGAGAAAGGAGAGCAAGTTGCTCTGCCTCTCAGCATCCTCGCAGGCTGTGTGGCTGTCCCAGAAACAGACTCCATTTTGGGAGCAGCCCCAACTGATGTTGCCAAATGTCTGCAGGGACCCTGTGGAGCAGGAAGCAGAGCGTGGGGAGCCTTATGGAGTGAGGGAGGCCTTGGGAGACTCTGGGAAGGTGGGCTGTACCTGCACTAGTTCTCCTAGAATTTCCTTCAAACCTGAGGCACTCCATGCTCCACTTAATGACTGCATCAGGGAGACTAGGGATGGGCAGACTTCAATACAGTTGTAAGTAGAGGACTAACTATAACTTGCTCAGTGCTATGGTATCTTTGAACAGTGGCTGAATGCATGATCATAAGCCAAGGACCACCTATAACATGTTTAGAAATGCACTCATTCTATCAGTAAATATAGTCAGGTGCAATTTCCTATTACCATCCAATATATAGAAGGAACGTGTTAAAAATGAGTGCAGTGCATAGTGTTTACTTCACAAAAGTGCTACATACTGTAAGTGGGATGAAGGCGACACAGAAACAACATGAAAGTGCAAATGTTTGTGGGGATGGAAAACAATACAAGATAACTAATGTATAAAATATTGTAGAATAGGAGTAGAAAAAGAGTGAAAACATTAGGATGTGTGAAGCAGCTGGAGAGTGGGAGAATAGGGAGAAGAAGTTAAGACAATCTAACTTAACAGATGTGCAAATATCACATAATAGAGATTGTGGCTGCCTTTCTAAGTGTTAGATTCACTATTTAGGGCAATAAAATGTAAAGATGACCTCTGAATAATTATAAATAATTTTACTGCCAAGCACCAGTATCAACAAGATCACATTTTTCTGCATCATTTACGCTTTTCTTTGATAATAAGAACAGATTTTTATGCAAAAATGTATTTCTGGTATTAGTTTTGATTTCAAAACACAGGGTGCCTTAAAATCTAAGCATGTAAGCCTCCTTTACAATACCAATACTAACATCAGCTCTTTTCTTGATAGGGATGCTATCACACCAGCTAAAACAGCATGTGATTGATGGAGAGAAGACCATCATCCAGAACCCTACAGACCAACAAAGGTATGAGACAATTTAGAACTGATGCCCACCCGTTTTGAGAATGATTTGCATTTGTTTGTTTTTAATGAATTTTGATGGGAAATGAAATGGAATCCATGATTTTTAATTAGCAGCTTATTACTCTGCAACTTTCCAAACCCTATTCAGATGGGAATGGTCTTTATATGTTTATTCCTTATCCAGAAAGGACCATGAAAAAGCAGAGTTTGAGGTTCATGAAGTTTACGCCATTGATGTTCTTATCAGCACTGGAGAAGGAAAAGTAAGTCTGTTTTATATATTACCTGTAAGTGGATATTTCAAAGGCACCCAACCTCATAAAATATAAATGTAATGGAATATAATCAAATATATTCCTGACCGGGTTGCTTGGCCTAATGTCTTGGAAAATCCATAAGTTGCTAATTCGTGCAGAATTAATGAAAGTTAACAGAGTGGTTGGTTTCTGTGTTAGACTCCCTCCTGATCTATTGAGCAGGATATTTAAATGCTCAAAGACTGGTGGTGTTCGTTTATAGTCCCAGTGTTTTAAGAAAGGCAATAAATTTGATCCTGCCATATTTCCATACAATATTTAAATGCTACTCGTGATGTGGTTGCTATACATTTGAATGAGACACACACTGATTGACTAGAATAGCAAATCTTGGCTGAAAAACAAGAAGCTTCAGAACAAATTGAATAACAATAGACCAAAGTATTATTCTAAGTCATATGGTGGAAAAATAATTCTTTTGTTCTCAAGATTCCCTTTATTTATAATTTGCAGGCAGCTTTTGAATTCATTATGGTGAAAAATATTAAATACTTAAAAGATCACTGTCTTATTGCACTCACAGCAAGTAGGGGTTTTTTTGCTGCAATTTCTACTCTAAGAAGAGGCTGCATCCTGGTCTGTTTTAAATTTATATCCACTCCTTAGTTCAAATTTTAAGAAAAAGTGAATTTTCTCCCCAGTTTTGGTTTATGCTGATGACATAGCCATCCATTTCTTAAACAATTTGATCTTCAACAGAACACAAGCCTTAAATACTTAGTGCAGGGAAGAAAAACTAGAAATCAATTAAACAAAAGTCATACAATATTCACAAAATTTCGTGCAGATGACCTTTATGAAGAGAAAGTTAAGAGCAATCAGACTGAGCAAAGCAAATCCTTTTAACTACTTAGGAATTGTGTTAAATGTTTCAGTATTTGGGATTACTTTATCATGCACAAAATTTCCAATGCAGTAATTTGTCAACCAGCATAGAAATCACAGAGGCACCGGCAAATCATTTTCTAAATATCTTGCCAAGGAAACTGCAGGGATTTGTCCTGGCAGTCTCTTAGAATGAGACATGACTGAATGGAGGAGAAAAAATTGAAATAATTGTGTTTCCTCGCAATCATGCTTTTGGGGGACAACATACTGAGCCTGTGGTGCCCAAATCCTAATATGTTGCAAAAAAAATGGAGGCAATTCAATCCAAGTTCTTAAGAGCAATACTTCATGATCCTTGTTGTCTTCAAACAGGGGTTTGAGGCTCACATTGATTTGTGGGTCAATCATGAGGATTAGCCAATTGAAATACCGACTAAGACTAATTTTGGCGGGAAAGATGTCTGCCCAGTTCACAAATTGTTATTTGATGTTTTACATACCAGTTGGGTCTACGGTTCTAAAGGAATAAACTGGGAAAGTCACTTACATTGGGAATGATTCTATAAAATCAAAATTGTATTTCAGAAAAGTTGTTTTTTCCCCCCTCCTCTCTTGCCATATGGCTGCCCTCACAAGAGTAAACACGAGACCATGTTGCTGAAACTGTTATGAATTACCCTTGTTTGTTTTTAGGCTAAGGATGCTGGGCAAAGAACTACCATTTACAAAAGGGACCCTTCCAAACAGTATGGTTTGAAAATGAAAACTTCCCGTGCCTTTTTTAGTGAGGTGGAGAGACGATTTGATGCTATGCCTTTCACTCTCAGGTTTGTATGTAATGCTAGCAGGCCTTCCACTTGGCTACTCAGCTGTTGAACAATTCTTGCCACTGAGTAGTTTCTGCTCAATCTAAAACAATATCTTAAAATAGCAAATAAGTTATACTGTAAAAAGCAGGCATTTTTAAAAAATTGCATAGCTCAGGGATACGAAGGTTGATAACACTAGCGGTTAAGCACTAATGGTTAAGCAGCATAACAGCATGCTGAAGGAATCTTAAGAGATTGTAGGAATCTTAAGCGATCTTAAGAAATTGAAGGAATCTTAAGAGATTGTATAAGTGAAGTACACTGACTAGGTGCGCTCGGTTTACTAAACTGGAGTTTGTGCAATCATGAATGAACAAACTATGATTGAGTACATTTGCACAGTGTGCCAAAATAAATAAACGATGTTGTAACTTAGTGCAATTACGAACCAAACTCCTTACAAGTTACGAAGGAATCTAGTGCTCTATTGAGTCCTCTTTTTCGCTTGTATAAAAACTTCCTGTGTCTGTTTGATGCTATGCCTTTCACTCTCAGGCAGGCACTGTCCAAATCAAATGTGCAGTCATAAAGGCTAGAGAAAGTAAGGTTCCTTTGGAGCTGAATCCTGTTGGCTGGTGCCAAGTTGTGTTTACTTGGATAGATGCAGGATTCTTTGCAGTTTAGAGCCAGCTTATTTTCCTGAAAAGACTTAACAGAATTGTTGAGTAATCAGAAAATCCTGAAAGATTAATGGTTGGATTCTGAATCTGTTCTTCTGTTTCCCATAGGGCACTTGAAGATGAAAAGAAGGCCAGGATGGGGGTAGTAGAATGTGCCAAACATGAGCTGCTCCAGCCCTTTAATGTCCTCTATGAGAAAGAAGGTGAATAGTTGCTGCTGAATGTCAGAGCTATTTTTGTCTTGCAACAGGCTAGACAGTTTCCTTCCAGAGGCATTGCATTGTGGGATGAGAAACCACTGGCCTTCCAGGTGTTCCTGGAATCTTCTTTTGTCCCTAATCATTGACCAAACTGCTTTAGGAAAGGGGGGGGGATACTCTTTGTAATTTGTGAGAGTCCTGAAATCCAGTGTAACTTCCCTCCCTCTGCTTCCAAGCCCAGCAAAAGAGGAAAAGGTTCGTTTTTGTAGTTCAGTGAGGCTTGGCAGGTTTTAAAGCAAAAGTGCATCTTAAGCCTGGGATAATAACACCAGTGATAGAACTTACAACTGTGGAGGAAGGGGCAGAATTGATGGTAGTTGCAAGTTCTAACTGAGCATTTTCCAGTCAGGTTTGTGGCTTTTGGATCAGGGACAATGATATCTCAGGCCAATAAGCAGACAAGGTGCTACTCAGATAAGAACCTGCACAAAATGCTGCCTTGGATTAGATCACATTTTAGAGGATAAAGGATAATACTAGATTAACAGACTTGGAAGGGACCTTGTAGGTCATCAAGTCCAACCCCCTGCCCAAGCAACACCCTCTGCCCAGGCAGGAGATGGTATATTCGCTCTCAGGATTTGAACTGCCAAGCTGCCAACCTCTAGTACGGAAGCCCAGGATCTTAACCACTGTAAGCCACTGTCTTGTTATAGGAGTGGAACCAATTCATTTTCGTTGTGGGAAGAGATGGGGCAGAACCAAACTAATGTGATCTTTTGGTGCATTTTGTTGCTGTGTGCTCATTTTGTTGCTAATGGTTGCTTATCTTGCTCTGTTGTTAATCCTCTACTCCCCTCCCCCTGACTAGGAGAGTTTGTGGCCCAGTTTAAGTTCACGGTGCTTTTAATGCCCAACGGCCCCATGAGAATAACCAGTGGCCCCTTTGAGCCTGAACTCTACAAATCAGAATTTGAAGTTCAAGATGCCGATCTGAAGGTCAGTAACAACTACTGTGCTCTTGTAAGACTCAAAGTCCCAAGAACAAAATTTGTCGGAGCGAAGAGAATGATTTTACTATTCTATTTTACTGTTGTAAAAACACTGTGCTATAAATATTCATTATTGGATATGTTAAACATATTTAACATGTTTAATATCCAGATTTCATAAATGCATAGTGGCTCTGCCACTAGGCCTAATTCACTGGAACTGGTAAACATTGTTTTGAATTAAAAAAAAAGATATAATGACTCTTCCAGGATTTTCTAGTCATGACTACTATCTAATCTCTACAAATGGGTGAAAATTGAAGCAGCTGGCTCCAAAGGATGTGTGGCCCTGCTCCTTGTACAATCCCAAGTGTTGAAGTGTTCTTGGGCTGGTTACATTCCTAGAGAGCTGGCAGGAATTTCTTCTTTATTTGTTGTCTCAGAACAAAGAGGAATCACTTATTAGGTATCTTTACTCAGGATATTTTTTCTCCTTTTTTCTAGGCACTCCTACAAAGCTCAACAAGCCGTAAAGCCCAAAAAAAGAAGAAAAAGAAGGTAACTTGGCTCTGGGATGTATGGTAATGTAACTCAGTTGAACTCCTGCAAGTAGTGACAGCTCAAATATTTTTATGCCTTGGATCATTCTTACCAGAGCTGTTTCCTCTGAGTGGATTGTTAAGTGTAATATGTAATCCATACAGTGTTACGTTATATAATGTTGCATAGTTCTGTAGACCTAATTGAGTCAAATGGCTTAGAAGATGGGGAAAGCTTGCTAACTCCAGGATAAATGGGGTATAATAATTTAATAACATCTAGCAAATTAACAATATACTTCATTCTAGGACAGAACTGTCAAACTTACGGCCCACAGGCTGCATGCGTCACGCACTGGCCATGCCCAGTTTACCAAAGGGGGAAAAAGTCACGATACATCATGTGACATCACTGTGACGACATGAGTTTGACACCCCTGTTCTAGGAGGTACACTTGAAATGATCTCATTGGATAAGTTTTAATATACTTGAATTTGCAGTAGTGTAAAGTGGCAGGATCAGTTGCACAAAGAGAATTTTGAACTGTAGATGGATTGGGGCTTTCCATCAACAGGGGGCAGCACCCAGGTGAGCTTGGCTAAGCACCAAAATGGTTTGAAAGATCAATAGGATATCTCAGCTGTAGGCTATGACTAGGAAGAATCCCAGAAGAGACAATCCATTTCCATATCATGCCAGGAAAACGTGGATGCAGTCCTGTAATCGACCAGGAGCCCAACTTGACTTGATATCTGTCTGGATGTGTGATACAGTCTCTCATGTACATAGAATAACTCACATCTTTGGATCTCACCAAAGGTGGAACTGCTTATACTTCATACAGCTGACCCTCCCTTTGTTTTTCCAGGCCTCCAAGAATGCGGAGAATGCCACAACAGGGGAAACAGCAGAAGACAATGAGGCTGGCGACTGAATGGTTCTGCTTTCCTCTGCCTCACACCTGATTCTTTCTCTCACATGCCCCCCTCTAACAGGAGAAACGAGCATCCCTTCATGGCTATTTGTCCCATAGGACCACAGGACAAACAGCCTGGACTTCCCACAACGTGCAACCAGCTGAGATTGACTTGGCCACTAAGGGAGGAGTCTCTTGGCTACTTCAGAATACTTTTAAATGTGTGAAATAATAAAATCAGGAGTAAAAAAACAGTCTACATTTACTCTTTCTAGCCTTTGATACTACTTGTGCTCCTTAGAAATGAGCAAATGCAGTTCTCAGCAAGAGCAGGAGCTTTTCTTCTGGCTCCACCTCTCTCTCCTTCCCTCTTAAAGGTACTTTAACTCTTCTGAAAAATCCTTTGACATCTTTGCAACTAATTACACCTGCAAAAACTCAATTCCTGACTTTAGAGTTGTATTACATGCAGCCAATATAACTTGCATGTCACTGCTTTTTCAATGTTTAGGCAGTTTCCCTCTCTTAAACGTCTAGGATGTTTCTTAAGTTACTAAGGAGGGGTGTCTTTTTTACAGACCCCAACAAGATATTTTAATTTTTGCAGACAGGCTCTTTGAAGATTATTCTGTTCCTCTAGACAGTGTTGTTGTGTGTCTACAGAATTATTTTTCATTTGGTTATATACTACTGTTGGTTTAAATTATCATCCCACCCAGAACAAAAATAGGTTAATTAACCACCTAGTAAAATCCTTTCCAGGCTCCAGAAGTAATAAAACCTGATTTAATGGGAGCTCTTTGATGTTTTCCTTTTTTACATTTTTTGTGCATTTGCATTTACTTACTCTAGACACATTTGCCTTTTCATTACTAAAACATTTCACTGTATTGATCTACATGATACATGAAACAGGATTTTTCAGAAGAATTCCTCTCTATAATTTTTACATGAATGAATGGTATGCTACAGAATTGGTTGGACCTGGAATTGACACCATTTGTGAGAATCTTTTTTATAGTATGTCTTTCTAAATTGTCCATTTCAATTGTGTATGACTATGTGGGGTGTTTTTTTCCTATGTTATTCTAAACCAGGTTCTTGTCTACACCTTTAATGTAGCTGAATGGATTTCTTATAAAACTGTTTTATGCTGAATGGCAGGCAATACTTTTCTGCCCAGTATACCTGGACTTTAGCATTTAACAGTCTCAGTTACTACCAAAGTTTAAGACCATCAAAGGAATTTTAGATGTGTCTTTTTTTCTGGTTTCTTTTTTTCTTTTTGTCAGTCAGTCTCTGTAAATTACTTAAGTTTCTAGAGTGCTTGCCTTCTTTTGTAAGGATCACTTTCAATGCTGATTTTGGAAAGTACGGTATAATGAGAATATGTTGAGTGGAGATTGAATCATACAGAAGTAATGAGCTTGGAGAGGATCATGCACAAGACTTGCAATGAACTGCCAATTTAATTCTAAACTGCTTCCAATTGTGAACCATGAATTTAAGGGAGGCGGGGTGGAGCGGGGGATACCATTTGTTCCTAGCAAGGAGCATTTTAGCATTTATAAGTAATGTTTTCTTATTTCCCTTCCTTTATGGTTCAGCTACATTACCAGTTTATAAACCACTAAGGTTGCAGTTTATTTAATTTTTCATCTTTTGAAAAACTATAAAGCAATTGTATCCCTTGGTTTAAAAAAAAATGCAGTTGGAAATTTTGAAAGAAAATTCCCACAAACTATTCTGTAATTGTTTTTTTTTTCAAATAAAATTGATTAGTGATACCCATGGATAGATTAATGGGTCTGCTATGTTGAAGGGGTGGAGGAGTCTGAAATTTGAAATATTCTTGAAGAAATGTCTGCTTTTATGCACTTAAGTAACTGAAAACATGACTTGATTACTCTTAACTATTACTACCTACCAGATTCTTCCCATTTTTGAATATCTGAAGTTATGTAGCACTAGGTTTCTTACTCAAACATTGTGCTTGATTCATTGAATATTCTACAATGCATTTAAGGAAATAAGTTTATTTTCCTTCTATTTAAATTTTTTCATTTTCTGATACTTTACTTGCCCCCCCTTTTTGGGGGGGGGGAAGAAAAGAGCAATCTTTTAATTCTGGCATTAAGTACAGCTGGTTCTTTGCTTTGGCTAATTCTGTGTGCAACAAAATTCTTGGTCCTGATCATACGTTTTGCCATACATCAACAATAGAACTCAAGATGTGTCTTACATTTCCACCATTGGATCAGCTAGCTCCTCAGTAGTTACTAATCCTAGAAAAAAAACAATGCCAACTATAACTTAACTAATGGAAATAAATCATTTTAGTCCCATGCTATAAATGTGGTTGTGTTGCAGTGCACAAAATCACATACTATGACTAACTTACCAGTTAATTACACAAATGTATTGGTAAGTGGCTACTTCCAACTTCTAATAACTGCCAATATTTAAGGAAGCAGCCTTTTTCTTTGACAGCTTGTATTGTCCCTGCTAATCTTTATTTTTCATAGTTCCAACCAAAGGGTTTCACAGCACAGTTGAATTCAGTGCACCATAGAGCTGTTCAATTTGGTTTTAATGCAGGTCAGATGAAGACCTCTGTTGGGAATCTGTTTCTAACTTTTAAAGTGCCTTTATGAGTCTTGAATAGAATGTAATTTAATTACTGACTTGTTTCTATACAGGAAATTGGGAAGCTCCCAACATGAAATCTGTTTTTGGGTTCAGCCAACCTTACTGTGTCTGTCTTGAATATCAGTGTTATGATCACTAGGTTTAGTAATATTTTCAAGCTCTTTTTGACTGCCCTGTACTAGAAATGTAGATTTCAATAAAGCACTTCATTGTAATTGGGCTTCAACCCAATGAGGTATGTTATTTATTTGCTCCTTTCCATCTCTGATTATACAAGGCGGATGCTGTATCTTTTGTTGAGCTTTTTTTAGATTGCCTAAAATCAATGGGGCCACTAGGCTTTAGTTATTATATTTCTCTCTTTACACAAGCTAATATTTCTTCCCTCTAATTCATCTTTGCAATAACCCTATGATATAACTGATCTAAATATTGACTGGATTCACATTGTAGTGTGGGTTTCGGAGTCTTCTGTTAACTCTGCCATTTTAAGCCATAATATACTGGTAGCACATGAACCCATTTTCCCAGTAAGCTTCGTAAGTGAGTAGCGATTTAAACTCAGATCCTGAGACTAGCCCAGTGTTTGATACTGCATTATTTGTTCAATATCTGGTTTCTGATTCCAGGTTGACTTGTGATGTGATTTGAAATATCTGATTTGTTTTGTTTGAATCATAAACAAAACAAACCATGATTTCCTATGTAAACCTAGCCCATGGGTTATCATTTGTTTTAATGTGATATGTGGACCTCTCCCCAAAATTGAGCTAATTCAATATAATTAACCACTTGTAAAAGTAAGGAACAACCACTCAATTCAAGTAGGATTGTAGAGGTGCTTAGTGAATAAGCTCCCAACTATTGTGTTTACAGTATTTAGAAGTTCTGTGGATAAGGAACTGAAGCTGAGGAATTTTGCAAAATAGAACTGGGGATGTGTGTGTGTGTTTATATCTTGGTCATATTTCTAGTGGGCAAGTCACCATGGTCAGGGCCAAGTTTCTACTGTAATTACCTATGGAATTAAGCAGGTTATTGGATCCCTCAGTCCAGCCAATTGTGTTGGGGAGAAACTCTTAACATCAGAGAAAAAGCAGGATACAATTACCAAAACCATATTAATATGCATTCAGAAAAGCAAGGTCAGTTAATAGCAGCCACCTGCATTGAAGTTGCCTACAAGCTTCCCCCTAGCTCAGTACTAGATTGCATTGAGGCTCTTGGCTTGGTTCTAGAACAAGTAGTATGGCCCTATTCTGGTCTGGATCCTGAAGCACAGTATTATATTAAATATTTGAAACAGTGCAAGCAACATTCATTCCTATAGCACTCTACCTTGCTTGTCAACCTACTAGATCTGGGGGATGATGCGATGATCATGATGATAGATCTGTCATATTACTGTCTTCCTTAGGGTTCTGTTTACTTGAATGCAAGCTCCGTTAGCCAATACCATTGCTGAGGTATTGTCTTGATTTTTCGCACATTAAAACCCTGTGGAACGACTTGTCTTCAGTGATGGAGATGGGTGTTCCATCACTGGAGACTTTTAAGAAGAGACTGAACAGTCACTTACCTGGAATGAGGTAGGGTCTCCTGCTTTAGCAGAGAGTTGGACTAGAAGACCTCCAAGGTCCCTTCCAAATGGGGTCTTCAAACTTGACAACTTTTAGACATGGACTTCAAGTCCCAGAATTCCTGAGCTAACATGACTGGAGGAGGAATTCTGGGAGTTGAAGTCCACAAG
>JANHFQ010003806.1:174177-186083 GCA_032468035.1 Aparallactus werneri
CTGGAGGAACATTGTCCATGGGGTCGCGATGGGTCGAACACGACTTCGCAACTAACAACAACAACAACAACAAACAATATAATTGTCTACTCTTTCTATTTATTTTCCTCATTTACTGAATAATTCATGGTAGTAAAATCTTTATCCACACCTAAATATAACTTTAATTTCAGGCACCTGAATAGAGTGAAGAACCTTTAATAGCAGATGAGTTGGGAACATATAAGAAATGAATTATTACCATTAGGAGGCTCTGGCAAAGTAAAAACAGCTTTGCTGGGAGTAGAGCCAATGACCATGGCAGAATGAGAAGTTGGCAGATTCTTCAAATCCCTCTCTAGAGAAGAAGAATACTCAGGATTGTCCATGCATCCTCCAGACAATAGCTTCCTGTGAAGAGATTATAAAAGAGGAGTCTCCAGTGAGTTCATAGTTCTGGGAAAGAATCACCATCTTTGCCTAAGCTGCAATTCGGAGTCTCCCAAAGGGCACCAGGTTTGCATACTTTGAAAATTGCTTGTTAATGACAATTTGGATATTAAGAACCTATAGATCTGCAATTGCGTTATTTTGGGTGAGTCTTTTTCCATCCTTAACAAACAAAGAGGGTTTTTTTTGAAAGTTTAAGGACTTTACAATCTATTTGGAATAAAAAGCAAAAAGAGATAAAAATTTAATTTTTGTTTTGAAAATTTACAAATAGATTAAAGGGCCAGAATTTCAAATAAGATTTTGAAATTAATTATAAGGATCTTTCCTGCAGGACAATGCAATTATTTAGGAAAAAAACTAAATCTCTGTTAAAATCCTGTTCATCAGAAAAATACTTGATAAAATGGGATTTTGATGGTTAAACACGAGAAGGAACCAGAGAGAATTAAAAGATTACAGTTAAAGGAGACTCACTAATACACAATGGAGTAAATTATTCTAATTTGATTCTAATTATTCTAATTCTAATCAATTTAAGGATATTTGGGACCAATGCACTCAGAAGTTACTTTTAAGATTATCTGTTATTAACAAAACAAAGATTTAAGCTGATTCAAATGTAGATCTAAACATGATTACAAACATATTGAAGCTCAAGTTCAAAGCCCAAAGCCCAAAGCCCTTTTTCACTCCATGTGGTCAGCTGCCCAGGACCTCAAACCCACGTGGTCCTGTCCTTCAATAAACCATCTTTCCAATCAGCTTCCATGTTTCCAGTGTCTTTCTCTCCACTTGGAACTGAAGCAGGTGGATATTTCTTCCAACACTATGTACAGAAATCTTCTCAGACTAATGGTTCCCACCTGGTAAATCTTAAATGGACTTTTGCTGACGAGAATTAAAGGAAGAGGTTTTAATTAAGACTATGTTTATAAATAAAAGATGACATATGGGATAAAGATTGCTTTGTTGTACTATTAGAAAAGATGAAATACTACTGAAACAGTCTTTACTTTTCATGATGAAGGGTAAAGTTATTATTTATATGCATTTTTAAAAAAACTTTTTTAACTTTTTCCCTTTTTCATTTTTTTCATTTTTTATATTTTTCTTAATCTGTATTAATATTTTATCTGTAATTGCAATTTTAATAAAATGATAATAAAAGAAATGAAACATATATGGGAAACATTTTTTTTAAAAAAACAAGCCTACTATGTGCAGTTATTTATTACAATGAAAAAAAATCAGTCTTTCTCCATTCCTGAAATCAAGTGCAACCAACCATCAATGTACTGGCAGAAAACAATACTGGCATGAAATTTTCTAATCCCATTGACAATTCATGTCCTGCTTCTACTGCCTCTGTTCTCAATCACTGCTATTTAAGTGCTGTTCAAGGTAATGGGAAACAAAGCCTAAGAGTTTTACATATCTTTAAGGTGTCCTTGGACAGTGTCAGAATAGAGGGGAAAATACTGCTATATCATTGGTACAACTAAGAGTATTTTTAAAAAAATAAATAGTGTTATTTATCCATTTTAAGCAAACACATATAAAATAAAAAATTAACAATCACAAAAAAGGGAAGAAATTGCACAACTAAACACATAAAAAAGAATCTGTAATTACAATCCTTTCCCAAATTCATCTGATTTGTACATCTTTAAAAGGAAAAACTAACTTTTCAAAGTTTTATTTTATTTTTATTTATTTTATTTGTCAAACATATTGAAGATAACATGTATAGATATAAACATAAACATGAAGAAAGAAGTATATATAGGTGAATGGAGACAGTAAGACAGGGATGGTAAGCACGCTGGTGCACTTATGCACGCCCCCTTTATGGACCTCTTAGGAATGGGGTGAGGTCCATGGTAGACAGTGTGAGGTTCAAGCTGTGAGGGTTTGAGGATGTAACAACGGAGTCGAGTAGAGTATTCTAGGCATTAATCACTGATCATGTGCTGATCAAGCAGAAGGATCTGGTCCTTTTAGAAAGGGCAGGCTTATCCATAATTATCATGGATAACAATTAGAAAGAAGATCTTGAAATAAATATTCCAGAACTGTTGCTTAGGCCTTTGTCTGGATGGAATAAAAAGAAAGGAAGAGAACGAGAGAAACTGCTACCTGAGACTTTAGCAGATATATCTGTTGCTCTGGGAATTTTGCAAAGAGGAGTTGAGTTTGGCTGTTAAAATAAGTATTGTGCTTTGGAAATATACTTTATTTTTAATGAGATGCTTTAGATTGTTTTGTACAAGAGCAAATGTCTGGAAACTGAGATGCGAAACATTTGATGCATGCCATTATGCAGTTTTATTTTACAAAGATTGTGAAACAGATTAGAAGGATTGAAATTTGATTTGCTGCTAAAATTGTCTGTTTTTCAGATTACACTTTTTTTTACTTTGCGGCAAACTATTCTCTCCACATGAACCAATTCCTAGGAAACTATTATATTCAAGCAAGGGTTAGACAACCACTGGTTAGACATGCTTTATTCAAATTCTTACATAGAGCAGAGGTTTGAACTTGATGACCTAAATGGTCCAACTGTATGATTCTGTTAAATATTCAGCAATTGGCTCATTGATCCACTTCAGAGAATAGTAAGACATTTTTTTCTGTCATAATGAGTCCTAAATGTAGATGTTCCATCATCCAATAGTAATCAGCAGTTTAATATCTAGTCAGAACATTCTCTTTTCAAGCAGCAGCATAGCAAGGGGAAATATTTTATGTGACTTATATCCTTGGCTTCCTTCTCTCCCGCCTCCCTTTTTTGGGGAGAAATGAATAAGGAAAATGTATGCGTTTGCATAAGCATTTTCCTCATTATGGTTTTTTTCTCTGAAAGTTGACAAAAATCTAATTCCATGTTATTATTTTGAAAATACGTTTCATTTCTTTCTGCCCCTATGTTCATTATCTTTACATTGCTTGTTCTGTAATATGAGATCTGGGAGTGAATCTAAAAAATGAATAATCTTTTCTTTCTCCATCTTTATATTCAAGATATGTTTCTTGCATTTCTCTAAAGCAAATTTATTAAAAAGAAAAATAAAACTACAAAAAAAGAAAAAATAATTTTAGAAAAAGGGGAAAGGAGTGTTTCTTGTATTTCTGTGGGCTTTTTTTTTTCTTTTGCTTGGGTGCTAGATAAAAAAATGGGTCTGAAGGCTTTATTTTTAAATAATTGGATCATCATTGTGTGTTATGATGTGCTATTAAAAAGATTACTTGTTATATTGTGACATCCTTCTTCTTTTTCCAAATTGTTTTGAGGTAAATGCCGACAGTCCCAAACATTGTTTTTGTTTATTACTATTTTTTTTGCAATTTTATTTTCACAGTTACAGTTTCTAAATCAGTTTATAGGATTAATTGTCAGGTAATTCCTATCCTGACACAAAGTGAGAAGAGATGATGGAAGGAAAAACTTGTTTGGCTAAGAATCTTTATTTCACTAGTCATCTGAAACTTCTGGGGTCAAATTGTTGCTAAGAATTAGGATGCTATATTGATCTATTATACTTAATGTTGAGTTGTTTTGTAGCCCTTTTCAGGAATCCTGAAAAGTACTCGAACTCATATGATCCTCCGTATCCAGTTCTGTGGGTGTGGCTTGGTGGGCATGGCTATGTGTTTGGCCAATCAGAGGTGTATTTGCCGGGGTCAGCCAATCAGAGGCGGTATTTTCCAGTTCTCAAAATTATCGCTACCGGTTCTACGGAACCTGTTGGAATAGGCTGAATCCTACCACTGTCCGTATCGCCATCAATTGTACATATGTACATATGATCCTCCGTATTGCCATCAATTACATTTGTATGAGTTGTTTCCTAGACTGATCCAGTTCACTGATAGATCCCTATCCTTTTCATTACGATAAATCTTTCTAGAGAAAACACTGTGAGTTTCATGCATGGGAAAGAACAATTTTCAGTTTTAAGTAGCCCAACATTAATTCTAACAACTGAATTGTTTTCCATGTTGAGCCAATATAGATTGAGCCATGTAGATTAAGTCAGATATTATATGATTTTCTTCTAACATCCTTTTAATCCTTTTAAGTTAGAAGTTGGAAGTTAGTTTCAGAAGTTGGATTTTTTCATTCATTAACAGAGAGACTTGTAGCTAGATATTTATATAAAAGTGCCCTGAATCTTCATCAGACTTCAAGCCAGTTTCAAGCCAGCTATTGCAATATTCATAGCATTATTTCAAAGACAGAGATTGGTGGATGCAGCATAAATATATGTATAATAGAATATTTGTGCATAAACCAATCAGTAAGAGAACATTTAAACCTGTACAATGTCTGTCTCTGACCCAAAGTGCAATTCCTTTTCTAAGGAATGACAAGAATTGATCGGATAAAAAAGTGATATTGAAATTCATGAAATATCTAATCCCTTTTCTCATGGATTAAATACAGACCAATTACATTTGTTCTCTAGTAATTCAAGGTCAATTCATGGACTCCGGGGGATGGTAGAGGACAGGAAGGCCTGGAGGAACATTGTCCATGGGGTCGCGATGAGTCGAACACGACTTCGCAGCTAACAACAACAATTCAAGGTCAATTATATCAAAATCAAACATGATCATGTTTTCATATCTGTCCATTTCCAAAATAAATATACACTTCTCTTCACCCATCGCCATTCCTACTCCCATTTCTAGTCATTCCAAGTTAGAAATGTACACTGACGACTCAATTTAATGATAACTCAATATGTTTTCTATGAACAGACAGCGAAATTTCTCAAATTCTATTTTGCTCAGTTTATCCATTTTGTTGTGAGGGGTTTTTTTGGGGGGGGGGCACTTTGAAATATTTAAAGGAAACATTAAAACTCGGCCACATTTCATTAGTGTTTTATAAAATATGCATAATTGAGTGTTTCCTTTTTAAAGGCATACATTTTAATTATTTTTGAGTTACAACTCACATTTAAGTATGGCCTTAGAAAGTGCAAATTGAGTAAGTTGGCAATGATTTGCAC
Organism: Aparallactus werneri; assembly: GCA_032468035.1. Taxonomy (NCBI): domain Eukaryota; kingdom Metazoa; phylum Chordata; class Lepidosauria; order Squamata; family Lamprophiidae; genus Aparallactus; species Aparallactus werneri. Next base: position 179,628 of record JANHFQ010003806.1, read on the forward strand.
ATTTATTCAGCCTTCATCTTACATTACTCTATCTCCAACATTGAAAATTATGTTAAATTGCTCTTCCAACTTGAGATTCCTTATATTTGAAAATACCAATTTCTATCTTCCACACAGTAGAATGTGCCACCACATATTTTCTTTGAATTGTTCTATACTGCAGATGTCCCGGGAAAAGAGGCAATTGCTTTAAGAAATTGTAAATAGATGAGTTCCAATGTTACGTTATATTTCAGTTTTCTTGACTGTGAACGTTGCTCTATTAAAATTTAAACTTAACACAAATCTCTTATTTATCATTTTGCTACTTGCTCATAGCAACAATAATGCTATGATTAGAGCTCCATGGCTGCCATTGTTAGAACTTCAATTCTTAAAGCAAAACTAAGTTGACACAGCAGCATGTAGCTTGACTAACAATTTTAAAAATTATATTTCCAGTTTCTTTGTATGGCAGTATGATTCATTTTGTTTCATGTAGAGATGCCTGTTCTCCTACTGTTATGCCACAATATGCTGCTATGTGAACAGCTGACTGAAGGAAAACATCAGAATACAACATTGTATAAATATATATCTCAACAATTCATTAACATTACTTACTCCAGCTCATCTATTGCCAACTCTTTATCCACTGCATTAAATTTCCATGAAACCCATTATATTTTGTGCTCTTTCTTAATAATGGTATTATGTAACTAGCAGTTTCATCTGGCTTTCATTATCAAGTTATAAAGAATTAATGCTGCTGTATTGATAATTATCACTGTGTCCAGTAGTGGGATTCAGCCTATTCCGACAGATTCCGTAGAACCGGTAGCAATAATTTTGAGAACTGGAAAATACCACCTCTGATTGGCTGACCCCACCTCTGATTGGCCGAACACATAGACACGCCCACCAAGCCACACTACAGAACCGGTGGGGGAAATTTTTGAATCCTACAACTGACTGTGACTGATTTTTGAAGCAAATTTGTGCCTTTTTGTCAGCTTTTCTTGGGTCAGCACTAAAGTCCTTATCTTTCTAGAAAGTAAAGGTTTTGATTGCACTCGCCTTCGTCTAATGTCATCTGCAAAGTCATCTTCACTATTCCTAGTGCCACTTTTTAATTTTTCCACAAGTTTGCATACATGGGGGGATGCCTTCATATCATTTCCCTCTTTTCATCCTTTGACACAAACAGAAAATCCTTTCCCCCTCCTATAGTGCTACTTGTTGCTCAAAAGTTACTTTCTCAACGTAACAGGAGACCAGTTTATTTTTGGTTCCTACCTTCTTCTGTAAAACCAAAGTATCTTGCTGCAAGGTACTTTGCAGCAAAAAAATCCTTGATCATTTGAAAAAATATTAGAAGATTTAAAAACTGGAAGGAAGGAAAGTTGTGCAGTATTTTAGACAAAATGTGAGAAAAACAGACTGAAGTTAAATATCTTCAAGATTTGAAAGAATATAAAAGTCTCTGACTAAAGATAGTTTTTTGACTTTATAAGCCATTTTTGGGTCAACTGTAAGATGAGAAAAATGCATACTCATGTACCCAAGGATGAAATGATGTGGTTCCTGTGGTGCATACAGAACAATCCTGAGCTAAACATGTTCAAAATTTTAGAAATGAGAGTGGATTTTTGGAGGAGCCTTTCTATTCTATCATCTCTTACTATATTAGATAGAACAGTATCAACAGTAGAGACCTTCACATTTCTGGGTTCTATAATCTCCCAGGATTTAAAATGGATACCTAACATTAGAAACATCACTAAAAAGGCACAACAAAGAATGTTCTTACTGCATCAACTCAGAAAATTCAGATGGCCCCAGAAGATGTTGGTACAGTTCTACAGAAGAAATTATTGAGTCTGTCATTTGTACTTCTATAGCTATCTGGCTTGATACAGCAACAACAAAACATATAGTTAGGATTGCAGAAAAAACAATTGCAAGCAGCCTACCTTCCATTGAGGACCTGTCTATTGCATGGGTCAGAAGGAGGGCTGAGAAAATATCTACAGATCCCTCACGTCCTGGACATAAACTGTTTTAACTCCTTTCCTTGGGACACCATTAAAGGGCATTGCATTCCAAAACAACTAGACACAGAGTCAGCTTTCCCCTCCCCCCCCATGATATCACTCTGCTGAATACCTAATTACCACAGTACTGTTTTATGTCTCTTTAGCCATATGGTATGGCTCTATTATTATTATCATTTTCATCGTCTCTACTACCTCCTCTTTTTGGTATCATCATATCAGTGTTTCTCAACCTTAGCAAATTTAAGATATCTGGACTTCAACTCCTAGAATTCCCCAGCAAGCCATATTCCTTATTCCTTATTCCTTATTCTGATTCTATTAGAAGGGATGGTGAAGGGGTCTGCAATGCACTGCACTAATCAGAGCTGTAATTGCTGTTAGATTGGAGTAAAGAAATGTAATCTATCCACCCAAAAGGGTTAGAGACAACGCTGATTGGAAACAGCAGTTTTGAAGTGGAAATTATGAGTTTGTGTATACTTGCATTTCAATTTAATTTAATTTAATTTAATTTAATTGCTTACATTTCTATACTGCCCAACTCCAGAAGGACTCTGGGCGGCTTACAGCAGGTAGCAATTACAACTGCAATTACAAATTACAGCAGATAGCAGTAGCAAATTTTAAAGTTACATTGTACATTTTACAGTTTTACAGTTTACAGTTTATAGTTTTACAGAACCATTTTAACTATTAACAATAGCATTTTTTAAACAGATTTAGCATATTGCCCCCACATTTGGGCTATGCATATTGCCCTCCCATTCAATGGGCTATGAATGGGAGGAAGATAATATAATCCATTTATGCATTCAGGAAGCAGATGGCCTACTCTGGTGATAGTCCAAGCCAAAAGTGTATGCATACCCATAGTGGAAAAAACTGGTCATTATTTTGAACACAAAGGCCTGAATATTTGGATAGCCAGGTTCCTGGAATGGCTTGGTGAGTAATTGACAGCATGAGGCTATATAACTACTTGTAGATCCAAAGGTAAGCGATTATCGGAAATGTTGCAATCCATCTCAGGTGTAAGTAAGGACTCTTTAATTGCTAGCAGTTGACCTTGGGATAAAGCTTTAAAGTCCCAGTCAACTTGGGGAAGGCATAGTAGTCTTATATCCAGATTGCAGAGATTCTAAAGCAGGGGTGTGAAACTCGTGGCCCACGGGCCTGATGTGTCACATGCTGGCCCCACTCCCACATGGTTTAGCGAAGAGGGGAAAAGTCCCAATATGTCATGTGATGCTGCCATGATGACATGAGTTTGACACCTGTGTTCTAAAGTATAATAATATGTCAAATTCATTATGTAGTCCTTAGAGAGTGTTGGAAAGCACTGTGAAGTGGTATATAAATGTAAGTATTATTATTATTATTATTATTATTATTATTATTATTATTATTATTATTATTATTATTATTATTATTATAAAAATCCTTCCATTCCCCACCATCCAGTCAGAGCTGAAGAAGCTTCTTGGATGAGACGAAAAACCAGACTGTCCACTTGCCTCTTGAAAAAAAAGCACCTTTGGGACAACCATGACCTGGATGACTGAGAATCTCCATAGAATCTCTTATTCCTTTTTTAGTATTATAATAGGATTTCCCAGAGCATTTACTTGATAAATGTAGCATAACATAAGACTGGACAAACTTCATCGCTCTTTGCAGTGCCATATGCTGAACATAACTGCAATCTGTGATCAGCCAACCATAACATATTTGTAAGAAGAAGTCATACACTTTTAGATGAACAATTAAAACAGGCTTAATTGATTAGTCAAGCACAACTGCAATGGTAATTAAAGTTTTCTACAATTAATTACTAGATCTTAGCATCTTTGTTCACTACTATGTAGATCAGAGATATTCTCACATGCTCCAAATTTAATAAATAGGAAACTCAAATATGGTTTTTGATCTCTTAGTTTTTTATTCCACCCAAGATAACAAAAAGATATGCCTGTCAAAGTTAAGCATTTTAATGCTTTTTCAGCTATCAATATGAATCATAAACAAATTAAATTTATAATTCTCAAATCATTATTTGGGTCTGTTTTTTATTCTAGTTGCAGATTTGTTAAAGGAAAAAAAGTCTTAAGCACTTGTATATTGGGAAAAAATAGTTTAAAAATCTATATCAACAGTAGGTTCTTTTATCAGTTTATGTTATTTCACCTAATGTCCAGATCCACAATCTCAAGAAAATGAATCTTCATAGATGCTTTCAAATCTATAAAGTTCATTATTTAATTTGTGAAAAGCCAAGTTAATTGAATGGAAACACTAACAATAACAACATATTCTGTGATGGTGCAGTGGTTAGAATGCAGTATTGCAGGCTAATTCTTCTGACTGCTGTCAGCAGTTTGAGTCTCACTGGCTCAAGGTTGACTCAGCCTTCCATCTTTCCAAAGTTGGTAAAACGAGGACCCAGATTGTTGGGGGCAATATGCTGATTCTGTAAACTGCTTAGATAGGGCTGGAAAGCACTGTGAAGCGGTATATAAGTCTAAGTGCTATTGCTACACCAAGATGGCACTCTTTGTGTGTTGACTAATTATATTTAATTGGAAAATGGACAGGGATATGTTTCGTGGGTCTGAGATACAGTAAGTAAAATAAATAAAAGCATCATCCATGCTAAGGTTTTTCAAAACTGCAAACTGTCTCTTAGGAGCTACCAGACAACATTCTAAAGGGCAAATTCAGATGAGTTAGGCCTGAAAGCTAGGGGTTAAAGATTCTACAGTCTACTACTACATGTGGCAAGCAGGGTTTTATAAGTCTGTCTTACAGGAATACACTAGAAGCATGTGTTTGAACTATTAAAGGAAGGTTAAATTATGCAAAGAGAAATTAGTTGATGCTGTTTTATATAAAGGAAAAACCATAAAGAGTAAGAAAGCAGAACGAGAAATTGTATTTCAACAGGCTTATTCTATATTTTCATGGCGAAGTCAGATTTTTCACTATACATATATTTTAATTATCTGAGAGTAGAGAGAGGACTCAAGCAGACCTCTTCTCACTTCCTGCATTGCATTCTCAGAAGATGAAGCATACTAGCAGTTTATGGAAATGTGCCCTGGCCAGGTATTGGAGTTCCTAAACTGAACTATTCATTCAGAAATTCTAAACAAGGAAAGTTAATTCTTGTAAGTAATAATTTTTACACAATAAAATGTTTCAAGTGCCTAACTCTCCACATCTAATCCAAAGTGTTCTTTTTGTTTTTCAGGGAGAGCTGCATCATACAATTGGATGGTAGATTCCCATGAAGCACTGTTTCTCAACCTGGGCTGGTTTCTGAGGAGTGGGCTTCAACTTCCAGAATTCCACACCTCGGAAACCGGCCCAGGTTGAGAAACACTGCCAGAGCTTCCTTTGAAGACAACATTGCATTCTCTGCATAACTAAGCCCAGAGTCCAAAGCTACATGTTTATGTCCTTCTTTGTAGTTTAATTCATAAAATTATGAACTTGCATTCCCACTCTGTGCCTGGCATGGGAGGAAAAAATGATGACATTCAAAATCTAACATTAATGCCAGACTAGTATAAAATGTGTCATTTCAGGGGCATACATCCTTTTAAGAAAAAAGTAAAGATCTTACAGTGCCATATTTACAACAAAGCAGGCTTGTTATTTCCTCTCTGCTCCTAATTGTGCACTAATTATAATAGTCATCTACACAGGCACTTAAATTCTTGTAAGCATATCATCCTTTTACAAGATACATTAAAATGTTTGTGTTACAATGCATTTTATTAATCAAGTAATAATGAAATATAAAAATACCATGTTTTGCCTTTTAATTTGATTTGGTGTACCTTTTGGGATCAAAATGAAAGCAACTTTGTGGAAACATGTAGCAAAAAATAAATAAAAACAAATACTTTGGATTTCAATCCAGTTCTATATTTGCTCAAGCTTGGTATTAAGGAACTCAACTGACAGAACTTTTGAATAGGCATGTATAAGGCTGAGTTCCTAATTGTTCAGCACTGTAAATTTCTTTTCTAAATGTAAACCAATAAATGGTTTACATTTCCAAATCATATAATCAAAATTTTAAGTTTCCCATTACTTGTGCCATCTGCTGAATAATAAGAGAAAGCTTTAAAATTTATGGCCTTTAAAATGACTGCATTTGTTTGCATTTACAATAAGAACTGTATTTTTATTAAATTGTTAAAAAGTAAGGTTTATATCTTATGAATGTAATTAATTTTCAGAACCTAATGGCTAATTCATCATACCAGCCAGCTTTAAATAGAATAGCTTCATGTATCCTTATTACATGGAAGGGAAACTCTCTATTTCTATGCTGCTAGATTTATTTTATTATTTTATTTTATTATATTTATACCCCGCCCCTCTCCGAAGACTCGGGGCGGCTTACAGGGCGCAT
>JANHFQ010003808.1:3363-13452 GCA_032468035.1 Aparallactus werneri
GGTATTTTCCGGTTCTCAAAATTATCGCTACCGGTTCTACGGAACCTGTCGGAATAGGCTGAATCCCACCACTGATGGTATGCGAATACATGTGTATTCGACCTACAACAGCTCACTTACTGTTTGAAGGTATAAGGGCGCTGAAAAAAGGGGCTTGTGAGCATCTTTCTCCATTGACCGTTTGCAGCATCCCCATGATCAAAATTCAGATGCTTGGCAACAGGTTCATATTTATGAGGGTTGCGGTGTCCCGGGGTTATGCAATTCCCCTTTGTGACCTTCTGGCAAGCAAAGTCAATGGGGGAAGCCAGATTCACTTAACAACCGTGTTACTAACTTAACAACTGCAGCAATTCACTTAACAACTGTGGCAAGAAGTCGTAACTAATTTCTTACTTAGCAACATAAATTTTGGGTTGTAAATTGAGGACTACCTGTATTGTTCCAATGTTAATTTCTTTTAGGATCCTTGAAGCATAGCATGGTAACAACGAACAAGCAAATCCCTAATGTATTTTTTTTGCAGAAATATTCAATATTGTTTTGCTTTTCCTTCCTTATACGTTGTTATTCTTTAAAGAACTGTAGTGTCTGCAATGTCAAGCTTCCTTCTTATATTTTATTTTATTTTATATTAGCACATTTATATATACATAGGATTATCCTTTGGGTCCTATTTTAACAAAGTTAGTCAATATTTTATTTTCTAAATGAGATTCGTGAACAGAAAAAAACCCACCTACAACTATTTTTACCTTTTATCTGTGCTCACCCTTAGTATCTTTTCTATTATGAAGACAGTATTTTCCTTCAAAGTTGTTTCAAACATCACTTCGTTTAAAAATACACATTTCCAGAGCAAAGCCTGAATAATCATGAATCGTAAGCCAATTACTGTGTTCAAACCTCCACTTTTAATTCGTGTGTTGGCTCAAGAACAGAATGACAAAATAGAGAACTATTATTCAACATAGCTAATTATTTAATAAGCAAATGATTTTATTTTCTAATGTTTATAAATAAATACATAAATACTGGAGATTTGTTTCTCATTTCTGTTCTAATATAACCACTTGGACAAAGAACAAGGTCAACAGGTCAATTCTGTAACTCTTCCTATCCACCCTGCAAAATAAACAAACAGTTCAATTCTTCCCAACTCATTTCAAATGTTAAAAAGGTTTCCTCTGGGTTTTTTTCTAATATTTGAAACAATATTGCTGAAATAAACTACATTGTTGTCATTGCAAAGGAAACGGCGTGGTGTGTTGTAAACGCTGATGATTAAACAGGAGTTGTTTTTACAAATTTCCGTACCTCCTAGTCTCACCATTAAATTTTGCAGTATATTTTCAACTTTTATTAATGGTATCCATCCTTTATAAACTTTCCCCATTCCCTTACCCTTGACGTTATACATAAATGATAATCCAACAATTTAAATTTATACTCTTGACTAATGCACCTATTACCATTTTTGTGTTTTGGGAGTGAGAGATTCATATTCTAATTCTTGCAGTTAGGAAAGAAGGATAATTTAGAGCACCAAATAGCATTGTGTTACCAAGAAAATTTTTATTTTCTTTTGCCAGTAGCTTTGTTAATTGCACAAGAAAAAAAATCATTTTGTCTGTGTTTGCCATTTAATCATCACCACACATCCTATCTGAATGACAAAACATTAATTAAAAACAAGGCAAAAATAAAAATAAAAAATTCACAACCTTAATTACCTATAGATCATTCATCAAAGGAGGAATTAAAAGAAACAGCTTTTTTCTTACAAGCTCTCCACAAGCGTAAATATCTTTTTATCTTGAAAAAGGAGGGAACAACAAAAAAGCAACTGCTAAAACAGAAATCCCATTTTTTTAAAAAAAAGAAACTTTACAGTATTGTCAACAATATTAAGACAACAATGACTAAGCCAGTTCCATCGTATTCTCTTGTAACAAAACGCTTCCCCTCCTGCGCCATTGTGTCAGTTCGATTTTAAGGACACCCCAACTGAGAATTGATCAACGCTGGCTCTCAGAGCAGAAAGGCTGAGTAGGAAAGGAGTCCCATGGCACCTTAAAACCAGCAAATGTAAAACTGGTAGACTAATAGATGCTTTGACCCATAAAATTGGATGCCACAAAACCCAGTTTACATAAACTACTGTTTGGCTGCAAACAAAATAAAACAAGGGTATCCTTCTAAAAAGGTATGAGATGAGCCAGCAGTTCCAAGCTCTTGTTAGCGTTTTTTTGAGCTGTTGCCCCCCCCCCCCATCACTAACTCTGCAGGACTGTAGAAAGGACCGCACCCCTTCAGTAGGTATTTCCTCTCCCTGACAGAGAAACCACAAGATAGATTGAATGGAAGACGTTGGCTGCAGTTTTCTTATGTTGTAGTTGCAGTTCCTAGTTCCTTTTGGATTTTTTTTTTAATTTTTGCTAGGGAAGCAAAATCTTGGGAACTTATTTCTATTCATTCTGTTCAAATTCTGCAAGGTTCTCACAAAATCTCAGAAGGATCTCCCTGTCCTCTTCCTGATAATCTTTAGAACATGTGTCCAACTTTAAGACCTATGGACTTCAACTCCGAGAATTCAATTCCCTAACAATGCTGGCTGGGGAATTCTGGTAGCTGAAGTCCATCGGTCTTAAAGTAGCCAAGATTGGACATCCCATCTTTGGAAGAGTAGCTTCCTAGTGTGATTTACTGCCTTAAGAACAACCATCTTGAATGAAGTCATCTTCCCCAATGTTCTTAAAAGTTTCACTTACTCATAAGGAGTTCATTTTCATTAACAAGATACACTTCACTGCGGGGAAAAAGCAGGTAGATAGCTATTGGTACCTATGAAACCCCCGGACAGGGACAAAAACAAATGCCCTTTTTAAAAGGTGGATTGTCTGTACTACAGAAGGGGAAAAACCTATATAAGGAATATGTGCTGTAGCAAGAGCAGAGTAGGATCAAGCCTACTTTTTTTAATATATCAACTAAATTGTTAATATATCACATAAAACTCTGAGTTTTCTGCGCCTGTACTCAGAATGGGCCAGCATATCCACATAGCTTGGAGATCAACCCAAGGTTCAAAGAGATGGATGTCACATTTGCATTTTGAAAGTTTAAATACTGGCAAGAGAAGTTTGTCAATCTGAAATGTACACTTAAGTGGATTAGATATTTGGGTGCTGAGTTTTTCACCTTTGTTTATGCAAATGAGAAAGTCTCTGCATGAACCCAGAATTGTTTCCAACCCTTTCTGATGTATGCATTCCAAGCTTGAGCCAAAGGGCTTTCTCTCAAGATTAATACTGACTTTTGAGACTGAAAAAAATCCCCACAATTTTGTTGGAATATGCTGATGCATTCCTGTATTTTAAGACTACTTTGTCATTTCAGCAAAGAATTAAGCTGTAATCAGTCCATAGCTTGCTGAATCTTTCATTACATTACTTGCAAGCAGGATTTCTACTTCACATTATGAGTATCTTGTGTTTTTCAAAAAAAACCCCATGGAAATCAAATTCTTTGAATCAAATTATCTGTTTTTCTAATTATTGGGCAACACTCAAGGCACAAATCATCCTTGCGAATATTAGAGGAACAAAGATGCAAATATTCAGGGTGCTGATTCTCCAAGATGAACCTGAAGGAAGACCCTAGAAGATCCACCTTCTTCCGTTTTTTTGTAAATGCCCATTCTGTGAATCGCAGGCTGGTCAAATCACTTTACAGATGCGTTCAGAATGGATAAACCATTTGGAAATTAAGAGCCTGTAGAGACATCCTGCATGTCAGAGGCTCATTTTGAATTGGAATTAAATAAAAGACAGATTTTCTCATTTACAAAAGCTGCTTCCATGGAGAAGGCTTGGATGCAAATCCCTCTTCTTCTGTTAGGGAACTATGGCCAGGCGCTACATTAATTTACACCCCCTCCATCTACCCATCCACACACCTTTTGTTCTAATCTTTTTCTCCAAGGAAAAAGAACACAGGTGTGCCAGAATCCCAGCCCAATTGTCAAAACCATCCAGGTAAAGGGACATCCATCTCTCAACTGTCCTGACTGCTCAAGAGAATACTATATATATATCCAGCAAATCAGCGGAACAGCATTTGGAAAGAAACTAAAATGCCCAGGGACACACATACAATGAGAACTGGGATTAAAGCCAGGCGGCATTATTGGGGAGGGGTGCTATTCCATTCTATGACTCCCAAGGGGTGGTAAGAGATCTGTGGTCCAATCTCTTCTGCTGCTGCTGCAACTAGCTGGCACAGGAAGGCAAACTGTAGCAACTGTCCTTGTGGCAGATCTCAAAAGAATATTTTTTTTTTATTAAAAAGGAAAAGGAAAAAAAAGAAAATGGGTGGTGGGAATATGGGGAGAGGAGAGAGAGAGAGAGACAAAGATGGACTGGTCCAGAGTTAAAACCCAGTATTCATCGTTATAATTAATCATAGTATTAACAATTAGAAGAAGGTAGCCTAGTGGATGTAGGCCCTGTACACAGCAGACATGTCATTGTCAGACTGGTCCAACGCTTTTGCCCGTTTGTAGACCTGAGGGAGAGAACGGAGGAGAAGAGACCAGTCACCAAGGAGCATCAGTGGCTTCCTACGAGCCTCTTAAAACACTTAGTAGGCTGTACCTACTAACTTTCCTTCCAGCAAAAGGACCAGAACAAATTAAAGGGGATCCAGAATCTGCTTTAAAGGGACTCAATTTGGCAAGGAGATACAGGTAGTCCTCGACTTAAAAATCATTCATTTAGTGATTGAAGTCACCAAAGCACTAGGGAATGTTACTTAGGACTGTTTTTCTGCACTTACAACCCTTGATGCATTTCCATGGTCACATGATCAAAAATTGGACAATGAGTAATCGCATGGCCCCAAGACATGCAACCGTCATGACAGCGGTTATCTCCTGGGGTCACGTGACCCTCTTTACAAGACCTTCTGATAGGCAATGTCATTGGGGAAGCCAGATTCCCTTAACAACCACGTTACTAACTTAACAAATGCAGCAATTCACTTAACCACCGTGGCAAGCAAAGTCATAAAATGGGGCAAAAACCACTTAACTGTCCCCCACTTAGCCAGCAGAAAGGTTGGGCTCTCAATTGTGGTCATAAGTCGAGGACTAACTGTAATGTCTGAATAAGAATCTGTGAAATGTTATTTTACGCAATGGGGCATTCGAGGTGGCTGTTAATATTTATTTTTATTTATTTATTTAATTGGACTTATATGCCGCCCCTCTCCCGAGGGACTCGGGGCGGCGTACAACGTATTAAAAAACAAGCAATACAAACGTTAAAAAAGTATTAAATATAAAGTCCAAATTAAATATATTAAAAACAATGGGAAGATACAATTTAAAATTTAAAAATATTAAAATTTAAAATTTAGCGCCGAAAATAAATCTTTTATTTTCAACCCTTCTGAATTTTAGGTAACAAACTTGGAGACTCCCCATTCCCTACACAGAGCGAGTCTGGTTGGTGCAGAATTAAAATGTAGAAAACATAATTATATCCCAGTAGGAGGCAGTTAAAATTAATTAAGGAGGCAGCTAAGGTCAAATATCTGGCCTGAAAAAACAACAATCTTGATCCAATCTTTAGATGCTTTTCTAAAGATTTGCAAAAAACAAACCCAAATTAAGTGGCCTTAAGACACAACTGAACAGAAACAGGGTTGGGGGGAAAACCTACCTCATTGGCCGCAGCTGCCATGGGAGTTGGATGATTAACAGAATCGCCTAGTGCAATGGCTAATCTGAGATCCTTCTGGATGTATTTCAGGTAGAAATCGGGCTTGAAGTTTCCTTGCAGGATATCTAGAGAAGGAAAAGCCCAGCTACGTTTTCATATTCCACTTTCCCTACTGACAAGCCCCTTGTTCTTTGTCCCTACACATTTCATCACTCCCAGTGCACCTATTTAAACATGCAAGACCATGTTCAGTCACAGGGTGATCCTTTCCCAAATTATCCATGCTAATAGATAAACAAACTCTCTAACCTGGCCCCCAAAGTCTTTAACACACTTTCAAGATTGTAATTTGGTATAGAAACATGTGTTTACTTTCTACTGCCCTTCATTCCAGTCGTTTTTATTGAGAGAAACTGATTTCCTTGAGAACTCAAGGCAATGGTCCTACAGAGAGATCTCCCTTAATACATCCCAACCACAAACTTCAAAGTGGGTGAACTTCACAACTGAGGGGGATTTGAGCTTAGGCCTCCCTGTCCACCACTTGAACTACTTCGCCATCACAGTTAGAAAGCATGTTTGGCCAGGAGGAACTATTTGGAAACCTCCAGCAAGTATGCCTATGGGAGGTGTAGGAAACAGTCCTATACAGCAAGGGTGTCAAACTCAATTTCATTGAGGGCCACATCAGGGTTGTGTTTGACCTTGGAGGGGGAGGCATGGCCAGCTCGATATCATTTGTGTGATCAAATGCCACTTTTGCTAGTAGTTTGTTTTGCTAACACTCTGCCAGCAAAAATGGACCTCGAGAGGGCCGTGTGTGGACCTCCCTGGCTGTTTTCGGCTGTGACAGCCTCCTGCAGACCTCTGCCAGTGAAAATAAGAGGCTGTGAGGCCCGTAAAGTACTGTGGGCCAGTCTTTTACTGTTTCCAGGGCAGCCTCGCAGACCAGATTTAAGCACCCTGCGGGCTGGATCCGGCCCACGGGCCTTGAATTTGACACCCCTGCAATACAGTAAACAGCTAGTTCAAGAGTAGAAGCAGGCAATTTGCTGGCCTCTAGTCCAGTGTTTCTCAACTTTGGCAGCTTTAAGAGGTGTAGACTTCAATTCCCAGAATTCCCCAGCCAGCATGGGAATTCTGAGAGTCAAAGTCCACATCTCTTAACGCTGCCAAGATTGAGAAACACTGATATATAGGCCCTCAACTCCAATCAGGCCCTCTCAAGATGACCCAAATCAAAGGACTACGGGAACCCGTCAGAACTGGAAGATTCGGGATTGCCTACACCTGGTTGAGAGAAACAAGCCTTTTTACATCAAGGGGAGGGAGGGAATGGAGAACGTTACTTTGGCACTTCTGATCCAGGAAGATGCTGGCCAGCTGTCCCTGATTGAGGATGTCCAGAAGGGTCTGTTGGGACTGACCGGTGACCTGAGCCAAAGTCAGTCCCTCTGCTATTGTGGCCATGAAGCTTCCTTGGACCATGTTCACGATCAGCATCATCTTGGCAGCATTGCCTACTTCTCCTGAGGGAAACAGAGAGAGATATTCTCTACAAGGAGATGGAGATTAAAAAACCCCGATACCTACTCAACAATATGTTAGACCTTGTTAACACATTTGATAACATCTGCCAATCTGTCTCTTAAGGCATTCTTCTACTTTTATACACCAACAATAAAATTTCTGCTGATAACAGAGGAATTGTTTTTTTCCAAAGCCCTGTAGCTTCTTCGCCATTCTTCAGAATTCAGCTTCATAGTAATTTACTGGTCTTAAGAGCTAGTCAAAATACTCCCATTCTAAATTATTTATACTGATTGCCCCTTAGCTAGTGCACTACATTAAAAAAGGATGCTACCAGGTAGCAAAAGTCTTGAATGATGCTGGTATAGACAAGATCTGCTATGTTTTTTAGATGAGTTGCACTGTTTTCCTGTACAGATTCACAGATTGGGGTTAATCGGTATTTACACTAACAAACATTTACCAATGTCCACAAAAAACCACAATATTGGGATATACAATTAATGAACGACCCCACAAATTAAAATATACGTGCCCAATAAATCACACACCATTTCAAAGGATGCTATGTAATGTGTGGGTGCACGCGCATAACAACTATATTCTACTCTAAAATGCTGGTCCATAATGTCAAGAATAGCACACATGAAAAAAAGGATAAAGCCTGGTTTGTACTACCAACTGTCCCCTGCAGTATAAATAGGTTTGAGAATAGCTGGATTTTATTTTTGTGGAAAAGGGAAAAACGTATTATTTCTAAATACAGTTGCAGGTGGCGTTCAGATAATTGTTGTGCCTCCTCCCTCTTTATGACTTCAACCCACTAGACTGTAGGGTGAAGTTATCATAATCTTGCAGACTTTTGTTAGTAGCTTAAGAAGTTGCTTTAAAACAGATGTTAGAAGTGCTCCTCAGAGTAATCTTAAAATGAGAATTAACACAGAAAAAAATTGCAGAAAGAGATCCTGTACGAGAAACTCATTACGAAACCATGAATTAACTGTATATTTTCACACTTTGACCTCCCAGAGACAAGAGCTGGCATCCCCACCACTTCATGAAACTACCTAGGAAGAAAGAAGTCTTCCCCATTGCCTGGAAACAGCTACTGCAGTCTTCGTATAAGCCTCTGTCTCCAGCCGCTAGTATCACCAGCATCCCATCGTTGGATAGCTGTTGGTTCCCTGAGACTGGGGCTTCCAGGAAGCGACCGCCTCTGGAGACAATCACCTGGAAGCAAGAGAAGGAAGACCATTCTGAGCAGAAGAGATAAGTTGCATCAGCCAAGGACATTGCTGGTCATGCTAATCTCCCCGAACAGCTCAGACAATACAGTAACAGTTACAAATAATCCTTGGTTAATCGAGAGATTGTTCGAATTTACGATGGTGCTAGGCCAGTGCTAGACCTCATACTTACAACATTGCAGTGTCCCACAGTCACATGAGCATGAATTGCAACCTTCCCACAAGCAAAGTCAATTAGGAAGCTGATAGGAACTCATGGTTGTAAGAGGTCCTCGCTTAACAACTCATATGGTTCTCACTTACTGACAGCAACAGGGAGTGTGGGAACTGCCATTGATTAAGCAACATAGTAATATGTTTTTTTGCTTTACGACAATGTCACTTAACAACAGTGTTTCCAGTACAAATTAGCATTATTAAGGAAGAACTACTTATACTACCCAAACATTAATCTTCTGTGATGATATGAAGTCTGAACACTCCAACAGCAAAAAAAAAGTATGCTAGCATTTGAATGCTACTTGAAATTATAAATATACATGAAAGGAAAATTTTGCAAGTTCTAAAAGCAGTAAAGGGATATATGGCAGGCATCTGTATATATACACAGGTCTTCTTGATAAGCAGTTTCCACTCTATGGTACTCTGATCCCCTGGAGTAGTTTATTAAAGTCAACACATTTTTAATAGTCTGCAAACAATATATTTTAAATTTTAAATTCTAAATTTTAATAATACGGGGTTTTTTGGTTTAATTTGATTTTAACTTATATATTGTACATTGTTGATTTTATGTTTGCCCCGTAAGCCGCCCCGAGTCTTCAGAGAGGGGCGGGGTATAAGTATAAATAAAATAAAAATAAAATAAAACAAGCCAAGGCTGTATTTTTTTCAGCAAGACTCTGTGTCCACCCCCCCCCCCGATTCTGCGTAGGGATGTTCATTTTCCGCATTTCATTTTGATTTTTACGATAATGCATTTTGATTTTGTGTATTGCTGCAATGTATTGAATGTTTTGCAACTGAGGGGAAACTAGGAGCGTTGAAAATCAATCAATAATATACACAAGTTTTCATGCACACTTTTTTTTTTTGGTAAGGAAGGGACTATCAAAAAAAAACCATGGGAGAACGGAGAAAGGTGGTTAAGCCAGTTTCACTTATCATTTAAAATAAAAAGGATAGCATGTCCCTCTGTGGTTAAGATTAGCATTTTGTACACAAAGTTTACTCATTAAAAATTTCAAAAGCCATTCAAATCCAGAGTCAGGCCTCCCAGACAGCCCAGAAACACAACTAGATGAGCTAATTCTCCTTTACTGTTAACAGAGTATTTAAAGCCTGAAGGAACAAACTTCCTCTATCCACTTTTAATTTCTGACCCATAGACATGTCCTTCTCAAGTTTCTTCCTGTTAAAACAATCCTACCCTTCTTGTCCAATTTCTACCAATAAAGGATAATATTTGTAGCCCAGGGTTGAAAAGAAAGTTCCTTGGTGATCTTTGAGCTTGGCTGTTTTCTTGCAGACGTTTCATTGCCCAAACTAGCTAACACCATCAGTGCTAGTGATAATGACCAGCACTGATG